>JAUZST010048093.1:0-25347 GCA_034779995.1 Parotocinclus haroldoi | reverse complement strand
TGTATTACTGTAAAGCTGCTTTGAGACGATGCTACGTTGTAAAAAGCGCTATATAAATAAAATTGAATTGAATTGAAATTCAAAATGAAAACAGCATCAAATGCCTTAACCTATATATATAGTGCACACAAAAATTAAGGGATAATTCAAAATTGATAAGGGAATATCGCATCATTTTGTGAGCAGTTTATATTTCAAAACGAAAACGAAGCGAAAAAAAAGAAGCATTTGATCTTTTTTTAATAAACGAGAACATCACTGTTACATTATAGTCTGACAGTAGTGGCTAGAGGGCAGAGTAAACAAGGTGCAGGATACTTGCTTCGTCGGCTGTTCCAAGCGTTACTGTACCTTGCAGGTTCATGCTATGTAGACAGAAATGTGATTTAACATACAGGCTTGTGAAATAGAAAATAGAGTAAAAGTAGTCATAAATGTTTTTTGTTCTGTGAAATGAATGTTTCTTCTACATGCTTATGGTTAAGACAGCCAATGAGTCCTAGGTATACATCACAGAAACATGACATTTTTATATATAAACTATACAGACATAGGTATCAGACTTAATTTGTCTTTCCTCTTGCACATTTCATGACACTTTATTCTCAGAAGACAAAGCTGAGTGCTGAAGACAAAGCCGGAGCTCTGCTATGATAATTTGGGTCTCCACTTCAATCAGGTCCTTTAGTAATCACATCAGTGTCTATCTCCATCTCAGCTTCTCTCTCACCCTCTCACAAAGGCAATGGCCCTTTTGTCAACCTAGGGCCCTGACCAGAAAGCTTCTGTTGTTCACTAAAGATGAAAAAATCAGCCAGGAATATAGATCAAGTAATTATTGTCCGTTAAACTGAGCTTATTCAGGTCTGTGATTAAAATGTGAAGATAAAATTTCATACTGATTCTTTGCCTTTGCCATAATTGCATTAAGGAAACATTGCACTCAATGAAAAAGGATCCTATAATCCCTCAGCAGCAGTGGTGTTGGATTGGGATCGACTAAATTGTCTGATCTATCGGTCGATTAACAATATTAATATTCAGAATCTGGTTTGTGGTGCCAGTTTCTTAATTTAAGAGTCATATAATTAGAGCATAAAGGGATTACAGCACGGAGTGTGTGATATGAACTCAAATTGATATCATTATGTCAAAATATTCAGATGATAAAATTAAACTGGATGATAACTTAGAAATGATTCAAACATTATTATCATAACAAATTGTATTATAATTATTATATTGCCGCAACTAACATAAACGTATTTAACAAGTAGCTCATTTCAAATACAAAATATAAATACATATACTTTATTACTGTAACTAGGTAAACAATCTTATAAAAATGATAGTTAAGCAGTGGCGTGCGCTCAGGCCTTTCTAATCTTTGAGAGAAGGCATGAACAGATGTATATAAAAAAGGATATCAATATTTATTTTATGAGTAAAGTCAAATCAAAAAGATCAACCAATCTGAATGCTACGTTTTGTTGTTGCTATAGACTGAGTGTGCTACTAACCAATCGAAACTGCTCATTAGCTGTTTTGAAGGGTTCTTAATGTGAGTCTGTACAAAAAAAGAAAACAATATGTGACTGATTGGCTTGTGATTTTCACTACATGGGTTGGTCCGTAGCGGTCTTCCCCTTCTTGGCATACTGAAGAAGGTGCTTTGTATTTGTCATTGATAAATAAACGTCAACGACAATGTACATGCCAATTTGGCCTGGTTACCTCAAATAACATATTCAGCAAAGTCTGCCAAACCTACTTATTTGCTAATATACCCTTTTCTGGATAAGGAGAGGAGGGTGGATTTTATCTTCAAATAACAAACCGGTGTGTTTGGTGTTTAAATAATGTTCGGGTTACCCATTTTTTATTCATAAGAAATGCTGTAGATTTGTCATGTGCATTCGTAGGCTGTTGATCCATATACTGTGTAATCCAAACAGTAATTTAAACCTGGGATTATTTCAAGCAATTGTGCTACACAAGGGCAAATTATATTATATGATATTATATTATAAAGCATTTTGTTTCCTCCACGTTTCCTGTTCAGGGTTAAGGTGGTCCAGGTCAATTTTTATCATATTATTTAAATATTAAAAATGTTATATATACATATATAAAACACCATATTAAACCATATGTGGACTGGCGAGGCAGAAACTGCTATATAATCTTATGACGAAGATTTACATTACATTATAATATAGTATTACTTACATTATTATATTAAGTCATACGCTTTAGATTGTTGCCATTTCTGAATAGAGCGTGAGTAAAACGTCATGAATGTTTCATAAAGGCGTTAAACATTAATGGATAACATAGTACTAGTGAGATGCATGTATTACTATAAATTAAAAATCAGGACGTGACAGAATATTCAGTGGGGGAAAAAATCCTGGCGAACACAAGAAGGAAGGAAGGATGTGCTGGGATGGTGACTAGAACTTAAAATGAATCATCTTATATTCATATGATCATCATTTTTGGATCTTACACACTCATTGTAACAGCTTTTCTTATTTATTGTTTTCACATTAACAACTGATCCAGAGGGACTTGTTCAGCAGATGCTCCACATCATTTAATGTAGGCCAAGAAAGAACAGTACCTTCATGGTCAAATATAAGGGTGCTTATTTTACTTGAGAAAGGAAAAAAAAGAAAGAAAAAGAAAGTGTGTGTTGATCAGGAGAACGCTAGTTCCAGCTGCTGGAATGGAAGTGATTGCAGGGATTAATTATATTGGGTTTCATAATATTAAATATGAGTGTAAGCAGACAAAAAGTGTGATTTTATAGATGGAATAAACCACTCGTGTGTGGTTATAGAACATAATAAACTTCAGCATATGATCAGCTGTAACACACTGCCCTGAAGTTGAATACTGTCCTAAAACTGGATGCCTAGGAGTGTTTTACTCCTTATTATAACATGCCACAATAGAATTATCTGTTTTTATTGTTCAGGATTTGTTTCTCATTCTCAGTGTAAGCAGCCTTGACAAGGGAATCAGTCGCAAGGCAAATAACATGCATATTTTAATGTGTGTCTTCTAACAATGCTGCACATGCTCATGCCAAAACCAATTATTCAGGGACTTCACAATACACTTTAGCCTAAATTGATTTGGAAGAAATAACTTTATTAAACATTTGTGTAAGGTGACTCCAGTGTCAGGTTCCTTGAATATGAAAATTTGATTCAGATTTCTTTTACAAACAGAAAAAAGCAGAGACGGATTGATTGTTTACGGCTGCTATTATATAAGCAGTAGCAGAGACTAACGAGTTTTGTGGATGTTTGACAAAAAGTATAAGCGGCTATGAACATAAAATGGTTGTGTTTCAGAAACACAAAAAAATGTGTACTTGTTCACAGGATGCTGCTTTATGTAGCACTCAGTGACATGCAGTATTGCATATTGTACTTTTGCAGCAGAAAACGCACTGGTTCACAAGTAACTGTTTATAAAGCATGCTGATGTTATTGGAAAATAATCAAAAACCTTTACACTGTGGCTTTACCACAACATCTCGTTGTTTAATGCCACTGAATTCTCTGTAATATCTAATGGCCTATATAATCGACTGCAACTGGCAGGTTTATGTAAAAATAGGCATTGTTTTCTTTTATTTAATTCTTAGTTTTCTCCTGTGGTTCCGTGTTTATTAATTTAAAGTGTAAATATGTTAGTAATTAGCATTTGAAAGGACTCGCTGCTAAACCGTAGGCATGAGTCAAGTAAACACAGATGTATATATGATCTTTTGTTCTAACCCTGTCTGAACTATTGTGAATTCAATATCGAACAAAATGTTCATGATCGTCATCGCACAGTAGTTGCTGTGACAGGCTAAATAGATAAGAAATGCAGCCTTAAGATCCCCTGCAGTTTGCACAGTTTACACTTGCACACAAACATATAACACATTCACACATTCAGACCTGTTACATCTACACCACACTTGCACATAACACAAAGTACACACATTTTTAAACTCATTAGTATTTATGACACATCATACAGCACCACATTTATTGCAGATTCTAACATAAAGAGCCCATAGGTTTCGTTTCAATATTCCCAGGGTTAATGTGATTTATGAATCCAATTACTTTACTGTTGCAGAGCCCGTTGATCATTTTAGAGATGCGTTTTAAGTGCAAAAATGATTAATATTGATTAAGTAGTGACACAAAAAATAACGCTGGGAGAGGAGTCCCCGCATCACTACGGCACTGTGTTAAAGAGCATAAACAACACATAAAAAGAGCTAGCAGTATAAATATATACATCTGGCAGTTAATAGCATACAAAAACCCAGGAAATCAATGTGAAATTTGACAGAAGAACCATAAAGTGGTCAAATTGCCAGAAAGGACCCAGGCAGCTCCACGCTGGCATCGAACCCGAGACCTTCTTGCTGTGAGGTGGTGGTGCTATGAAACCTGACAGTGGAACCATAAAGTGGCCGAACTAGCATCAAAATTCATGGTTGAAGTGTGAATTATGCTCAAATTGAAGTTCACATTAAAACTGTCAATCAGTTTTGCTATGAAATGGTAGATTTCTGACTGATTAAATAATAACAATCAGAAAACAAACTAGCGTTATGCTAGCAACTATGAACTCGCAGCAAAATGTGGTACCCCGCTAACTCCAAAAAGCAATTTTGAAATACAACTTGTACATTGCTGCAACTAGAAATGAGCTCCTGTACCTAAATACAAGTCCAAACTACATATGAGCGATATGAGTATTAGCTAGTGAACAACAGCTAGCAATCTAGTAGCAAGAGGTTAGCTAGAGATAATACTGCTTGCACAGCCTTACTGATTGAAATTAGTACTATTTAACAAATAATTTACCAAAGGAAAGCAAGTTAGTATTAATCACTAGCTAACATGATAGCATTAGATGTAGATAGCATTAGATGTAGACACAGCTCAGCTGAGTTCAGTTTTTATGTTGTTGAGCACTTTTTTGATAGATGAACTACACAGGGTGTGCCATAAGTTCAGGATCAAAGCGTTTGCTTTCTAGCATGCTAACACGTGCTAACTTTGTGTTGTAGTGACTTGTGACTTCTTTGAAAAGTACAGACATCTACATTTACTTCCACTTACTGTATAATCTCATGTACATTAATGCAGCTCCACGTCACAAGCATTAACAAAACAGAAGCTTTAATCACTCATTCATACAGCACACACCTCTACACACACACACACACACACACACACACACAACTAGCCGATCTGATGAACCTGAGCAGGGAGACAGGAGATAAAACCCAACAGAAGGATCAATTTAAATGATCTATGAAAGATATTAGTAATGACATTTATGAATACTTTATGGAACATCGAGGATGTCATCATAAATTTCGATATAAGGAAATGAGGTGAGAATATTAAACAAACAGCATTAAACTTTGAATAAGGCCCCCATGTCAAAGCTGAGGAAAAAGAGAAAAAAGCGGGCAGGTGAAGGGTACTTTGTCATCCAACAGCTATTCTGGACCTGCGAGACTGATGCAGCCGAAAAAAGCTGAGTCAAGCCCTGAGCCAGAGGAAGGAGAACTCAGTTCAGCCATCATTAGAAGCGAGTGATACTGACAGCATCATTATCCACCTGATGCAGCACAAAACGCTCACAACCGTTTGTATTTTGCCTAGGTACGTGTCACAGAAATCCGTCCTATAGTCTGTATACTTCACCTCACACACAAAAACACAAAACTACAAACTACAGGTTAGTTGTTTATCGTTCTAATACACACTGCAAAGAGTGTAGAACAATTATGATTTCATCAACAAAATTCAGATAAAGATTTTGAAGGGATTTGTACCAAGCCCTGTTCCTCGGGCTGAGCCCATTTTTTGACATTTTTGGTCTGTTATCTCTACTCTGGTCTTGGACATTTTGATGTGGTATTTTTCAAGATGAGATACACTGCAGCATTGGGGTTTTTTTTTATCAGTTTATTTACTTACTGATTACAAAAAACCTGCAGCACACGTGCCATTTTTCTTTACATTTGGTAAATCTTTGTCTCAAACGGAGTACTTGTTTATGAAATAATGTAAAAAGTGCTAAAGTGTTTGTCTAAACCTGAGTCAATGGTTCTGACTTAAGACATTAGTAATGTTTCCATGTGATTTGTAATTATATTATAAAAGAATAAAAACGGAAAACAGAAACTGACGTGCGGAAGAACATTATGGACAGAGCCCTAAATAAGTCTGTTTGCCTTCATCAGGAGACAGTGAGTAAAAATAATGAGAAAATATCCAGTGAGCAGCCGTTCTTTAGGCAAAAATGCCTTGCTGACAAAAATGGCCAGACTGCTTAGAGCTGATAAAAAGGCAACAGTAACTCAAACAACCACTCATTATGACCAAGTTATAGAGAAGATCATCTCTGAATGCACAGCCTGTCCAAACATGAAGCAGATGGGCTACAACAACAGAAGAACACATCAGGGGCCACTCCAGTCAGCCAAGAACAGGCAACCAAGGCTATCATTTGCACAGGCTCAAAAAATTGGGCATCCAATAATGGAAACATGTTGTATAGTCTGATCAGTCTGGACTTCTGCTGTAACACTTGGACTGGATTTGGGTCAAGGGTTCAAATCCCACTGTTACTGTTGGGTCCTTGAGCAAGGCCCTTAACCCACAACTGCTTGGATTGTAAGTTTGTATCAGCTGTAAGTCGCTCTGGATAAGGGCGTCTGCTAAATGCCTTAAATGGAAATGGAAATGGATGGTAGGAACAGAATTTGGTGTAAACAACATGAAAGCATCGATCAATCCTGCGTTATATGAATGGTTCAGACTGCTGCTGGTGTAATGGGGATGAACTAGTGGATGAAACTCACTTTTGATTTATCTTGCAGGTGCAGAAATAATCTCAGTTGGGACAGATCATATGGAAAGATGATGATGAAATATTATGCTGTCACTGATCACTGTTTGTTTGGCTCATTTCCAGACCTCAGGTTTAAGCCTACAGAGGTCATCCAAAAGTGAAATCAGCACTTTTGGCCTGAATCAGGATTTTTGTATCATAGTGCTCCATATACACTGATGTTGTCCGTTTCTCTTTATCTAGGTATCCATCATTTACTGCAGCTGCTTTAGGGCTGGGAGAACCTTAAGAACTTACTTTAGAATTGTGTTTTTATTAGCTTGAAATTGAGCTAGACAGTTTGCTTGTGGCAGAGGTTGAGTGAGAAAAATAGCAAGTCTCTTAAAGCTGTTTTGCTGTGTGCTGTTCAAAGCAATTAAAAACATTCACAGTTTAAACCACATAATGGGCTACTGTACCAACTGTGTGAAAAGTTTTTTAAATGTGAACTCGGTAATACAGAAGGCTTGTTAGTATGAAAAAACCCCAGGAAAGAAAAAACGCAAACCATTAAAAGCACAGAAAACATAGGAAAGGGAATCTGTCTAATTTATGCAATTTATGGAAGTTGCGGGTAACTTCAATAAGGACGAGCTCACTGATGTACAGCTCCAGAGCTCACATTTCATCAGCCAGTTTATTTATAAATGCAAACATAATGACAGTAAAACCTGTCGTGGGGGGGAAAAAAAAGCAAAAAACAAAATGCAACTGAAAGGAAGCAGAACGAGAATAAAAAAGCAGCCTTTATATAGAAACAGCTATAATTATAGGTTGTGTACATTTACAGAACGCTGTCAATTTTCTACCCTGTGACCAGCATACAGTTTGGGCAGTGAGGCGTGTTTCACAAAAGGACATCGGGTGCACTTTTACCTAATGAGTTCTAGGTAGAACAATGCTTAATGAGGTCATGTTTGAACAGCCCTCAATTCGAAGCATAGCCGAGCTTAATCAGTTTCCTGTGTATTTCATAATGCATCAAATGGCATGAAAGTAAAAGAGGGGAAAATGGGTACCACAGTCAAACCGGCATGTCATGGACCACATCATTACACAATGTGACCCTCTGAGTGTCAGTGATCAACCATTTTTACACAGCATTTTGCAAGATTTACACAAATTGCTATTCAGAGGTTTGAGTCTTTCCATCTATACTTAATAATAATATTGCTCTTTAAATAATACAAGACGGGTATTCCCTTATTTACAATGGGGTTACATTCAGACAAACCATAGAATAGTCTGCCTTAAAATGACAACCTCGGTTTTCCTCACTACATTTCCCAGAGCTCATCACACCCGCCACAAGACAAACTAAATCACACACTGCTGAGTGCGAAGTATCGTAGCACACCTACGCTAAGAAGAATGTAATATGTCATTTCATTTATTCAATAATGCTTTAAAAACCAATAGAAAAAAATAGTCTAATTTTTGCGACTCGTTTTCGGTGTTCTTTCTTATACTGTGGTGTACGGTGTTCTTTCTAATCCTCAGTGCGATTTTGGCTCCTGTCAGACAAAAGTATCAGAAGGTCTGTCTTCCCATCCTCTTTAGCGTTTAGCGTTTTCCCCCAGGCATGTTTGTAAAAGGATATTACCGTATTTTCTGTTATTATTGCGAATTGCTATCAATTAAAAAATGCACTGGCATTTGGGATGCTCTGTAGATGCTAGTCGTCCGCTCTTGTTTCCAGCAGTATCTCTGATATATTTATGAATTGTTTGCATGCAGTTCTCTTCTGAAAATACCCTTCATATTTACATTACAGTAGCATAAAAAAGACTGGGACTATGGCAATATTTGACAAACGTCCATTTCAGAGAACATAATGCTGTCCATAAAGTGGCGCATACCTGTAATCGGAACCTCGGAATTCATCCTTTTCATGTAAACTATTTTGACATCAAACAGTCCCTTTGAATTGTTTTTTTGTCCTCACAAAACAAAAGAAACATTCCAATCCACTGATAATGCGCCAATACTGTAAAACCAATCGGCACCAAACTCAGAAGAGGTTAAGGAGCAATCGTTGTTATGTTGTGTATATTATACTGTAGTATCAGAATGGACAATCCTGCAACTGAAGGTTAAGGGCCTTACTCAAGGGCCCCAAACATTCATAGCTTTGTAGTGCTGGATCTTGAACCCTGGACTTGCCGGTCAATAGTTCACCACTTCATCACCATAGGCGTACAGTTTTTCCGGAGCTCTCAAATCTCACAGGATAATTTTTGCACTTATCCTTTGCAAATTGCCTGACGTCCAACAATTGCATGCAATCAATAAGACTCCACGCACCAATCACTGCTCTCTGTTTGAGATCTTGGTAAATCGTGGCGTGAAGACAATTGTGGTGACTGAACACGCATCAAGCGTAAACTGTCCAGCCTCCGATAATAGCCACTCACTAAACGACACGATTGAAATGATGGCCTGAACAAATCCATCAAAACCACATGATTCAATGTCAAAGGGTGCCCGTGTTTAGCCACGACTGGCTCGCAGAAGACTTTGTATTCAAGCAGCACCTGTTGGAATAATGTGCATCCACTGCTGGGAATAATTATAACGATTTGCGAGCGATGGGGGCGCGCGGTAATTGCAGTAACTGGCGCAAGCAGCTAGAACCCTGAGCTTCGAGATAGAGACTGGCCAAGCTGCCACCACATTAAAAGGGACATGAACATCCACCATAATTAAGTCCCTGTTGCCAAGGCAACACCTTGCCAAATGATAGTTCCTCACAGAAGCGCGCAGAGTGCCTGATAATGTTTTTTTCGTTATTAGCTCTGACTTTAAAGGACACAAACATTTTGATAATAAGCCAATCTTAATGATTCTGATTTCCCAGTGCTGTGGCTCGTGACTGGCAGGGCCTAGATATCAAAGCCCCATTAAAAGGAGCTCGCCTTCTTGCATTTAGGTGCTGTTTTGCTGTTGTCGTTGCCGCCTCATTACAAATGATGTTATTTAGCAAACGTCTAAACTGATACCCGTGGGATGCCATGCTTGATGGGAGAGAATGTATAATATTACATAAAGCATTAGCGCTTCTCAGAGGCTCCATGATTGGTGTTAAGGTTTTCATTACCAGAAGTGAGTAATTGCTTGTCACTCCAAGCTGGCATGTCCCACAATCATCTTCACTCCCGCACTATCAATCAGACGCTAAACTGCTGGCGAGCTGCTGGGCTCACTCTTTAAATGGGCTGGTGCAAAGCTATTGTTTGCTTTATTTTCCAAACAGGCATCTGGCACTGCTTTTAAAGAAGAGCATTCGGACTCCTACCCCCCAGCAGGAGGTTTAAGTGAAGCCATATTACCCAAGGTCCTCGATGCCTTGTTGGAGGCTCTCTGCAGGAAGCCTGTAAAAAGCATCCGACTCATCAAGTGATCCATGCTGTTGGAACGCAAGGGTCCCTCAGGAAATGTGTATTACTAAAAGTCGGTTCATCATTGATGAACTCAGACAACAAGGGTGGCAAGCAATTGGGGCAGATTAGGTTGGTTAAGCCAATTGGCTTTTGTAAGTCCCATGATGTTTGGCTGAAATTAAATATCTGGAAAGAACTGGCAACAACCACGTGCTTTACTATACCTCAGTGAGCAAGTAGTACAAGGAGTGTTAAACGGTTAGTGCTAATCACTCTCTCCAGTTCTTGCTGAAACTCCAGTTTTCTCTCCGGTTCAAGGGGTGACGAGTTCTCACTCACAAACGCTCCGACAAGTGGTTTTATTTAACTGCAGACGTGAAAAATGCATAAAAATAAAGATATTTCATTTGTTAAAAAACATCTATTCATGCCTTTTTGGACCAACGTGGTGACAGTTTACCTCGTTTAACAATCTTTTCCAGGGGCGTCCATGTATTTAAAAAATACAAATAAAAACAACAACAAAAACACACAATCAGTTGCTGCACACATTACAGAAAATATAAAACAAAAGAAAATTAACATAGAAAATTTTAAAACAAAAAATTGCAGCAACGAAAACCTCAGATTCTGAATCTGGAATATCTTGGATTCATACTTTCAGCAATGAAACAGAAGTCAATGTAAGAAACAGTGTTTTTTTATTTGCAAGTTCAAAGTCTATTCAAAGTTCAAATTTGTTTCTATTGCACTTTTTACAGTGGGGCATCATCTTGAAATCATCAGCTTTACAATATAATACTATCTTCTCAATTGATCAAGCATAAGACAACAGTCATTATAAGGAAGAGACCGTGGAACCAGGGAGGACCAAGAGCCAAAAAAAGCCCCGTCATTTTTGTCGGGCGTAGATATGCAAGAGTTATGGAATGAATACCAATATACTGTATAGTAATAGCTTAAATTAACAGAAGCTAAATAAAAATGAACAGCAGAGAATATACCCCGATCACAAAAACTAGGGTATATTTTTATGAATTTTTGTGAGCAGTATATTTAAAAATGCAGACAACCTCATATGTCCTAGAAATAAACTAGACCTCTAACTCCCGTCCATCAAAATCCATCCATATTAGCATTCATATACACATAACTGGCAGAAGACAATATCAGAGATCTGGGGCTTGTTAAGTCAGTCTGTGCCTGTTTGTTTACTGAAACTGCGTTGGCATAATAAACGTGGATTTCTAAAAAGTTAATATCCACAAAAACAGAGCCTAGTTTAAGAGCCCTGTGTCCGATCCACGGCACCGGAGCGATAAACATGGGACCATGCAAACAGAGAGAAGGGAGGTCGCAAAGAAAGATCAATAGCTCAGTGGAATTAGCCCGGCTTTGAAAACACTCCTGCCAATCATATATAAAGAGAGGCTTGCTTTTCACAGCAAAGCCTTGCTCCGTATTTAAAATCCAGCATTTGAAATGCTAACTCTGCTTCAACATGGTACTTGCTGTCTGAGGCCATTTACCTCCAAAGCTGAATAAATAGGAAACAAGGCCTTGTTAATGTCGGCACTGCAGCTACTTTACATTCTTTAACATTCACAGTGGAGTCATGTTTTGCCACTAGACAGATGCAATTTGAAGCACGCAGGCAGATCTGCATACACACAATTTTCAAAACAGTGGTGTCGCGTTACCGGCAGTCAGACCTGCTTGCTTTGACATTTTTTAGCAAATTACAAAATAATGCCGTTCTCAAAGGATGCAGCAATCTGCCTTTGCTTCCATGAAGTTAAGCGTCACAGCACGTTTCAGCCTGGTGGAGGTTTAGGAATACGATGCAGGAACGCAAGAAGCCACTGTGCAAAGTTTGCAGAAAGGCTGCAGTAGGACTGGACTTTATGGCAATGCATAAAGTGGGAGAGTAGTAAAATGTCTGCTGGTAGAGACTGGCCTATTCTGTTTGGACTACAGCATATGGGAGGTAAATCCAACAAAAAATATAGGTATAATTAAAACTATAGAAAGCAAATTCATATGGCATGTCTTTGCCGAAACTGTGCACCTGACACCTGAGTGTGCTGGGGGTTTTACTCTGTTTACAAGAGAGCCCCAAGTAAGAATGGCAAAGGAGAGGGACAATTCAGAGATAAAGGCAAAAGGCAGCTTAATAAAAGGAACGTAGGATGAACATGGGAGCATCTTCCCTTGTTGGAATCAAATTAAACTTTCTATGTGTAAATGCAACTAAATGGAACTGAGTGAAAAGATAAGTTTATTAGGGAAACCTGTCAAAGAACAGAGGCTGCAATACCCCGTTGGGTCACCCCTAGCCTGGATACAAGATGACATATAGTAGTACATGGAGGCAAACAGGTTCTCATTGGTGGCTCCTTCCTGTGGCACATTTGCTCACATATCTTGCAACTGGGCCTGTAGATCCTCACAGTCGTAGGTTATGAAAGCTGGGTCCAGCCCCTTCCATAAATGTTTGATTGGAATTTAAAATGGTGGCCTGGCAGGGCATGGACGTTTTGTAATCTGGTGAACGCAGTTCTTGGAAACCCTTGCTGTGTGTGAGTGAGCGTTATCCTAGTGAACAAAACCGCTTGGACCCCCGCCATGACAGGCAACACGTGTACACAAATTCCTGCACAGATCACCGAACTGTTAGTGTCCCTCATATCACTACTACGGGTGACTGACTGTCATACGCTATCTTTACACTGAGTCATCACAGCAAGATTGAAGCACTCAACCTGAATGTTGTCGGATCCCGAAAACAGTGTGGAATCATCTCATTCGCTAGGTTTGTCATTCACGACACCATTGCAAACAAAGGCAGCAATCCGACATTGCTATCCTGGTGCATGTTTTTGTCACTGAGTGAACGCATTTGTATGCAAGTTGGAGATTAATTTGTTGAAATGTCTTCTGAGTGCAGTATTACACACATTTGAATGCAACACATAACACTTACTGCTTTGAAAGGAGCAAGCAGCATGTGAGCCTACTGTTACATCTGCACTTCACTCATTATTTCACTTTTCTTCTCTCAGATAGCTGAGCCAAATGCTTTCCAAGCAATCGTTGCATTCCGCATTATGATAACCTCACCATCCCCCAAATTCTGATTGATCACCATACAGAACCAATCAAGTGTGATACTATTGTAATAAGTTCAATTAAACACCGAATAGTGTTTTCCACTCAACAGCTACAACTTGAGGCAGCAACACCTTTTATTATCTTAAAATGCTAATCGGTAATACGTAAAAAAAAGTGTGTGACAACAGAATGATGAAAGAGCATCAGGTGTTAAAAGTGAAGAAAATCACATCACTTTGTGTTCAGGGATGTTCGGCTGAATGCTTTGCTACAGCCGCTCCAAACGACGAGAAACCTAGCAGATGGTAGAACATAACACATGCCACTGTATCTTAAATTTGTATGGATGTGGCCCCGATTTACACAGCTGGGAAGGAGATCATAAAAAACCTTGGTCCGAGGTAGGTGTTTATATGGTTGATCAAATCCAGGATTCATTTTTGTTTGTTGTTGTACTAACAGCCATGCACCACCTGTGTTAGCTTATTATCGGTTGTTACACTGAGACAGATTGTATTATATTATTTTCACACAAGTCCTAAAAGTAAATAAAGAGATGCCAGTTCGATAAATGGGTCAAAACATTAACACTTGGACTTTTTGTATTGGGGAAAATGAAAGTCCAGATGAAGTAAAGTGTTCAGACCCTACCAATCCGCATTTAGATAACCTGTATAGAAATTGAGGAAATTCAAGAGTATAATTAACTTCCCCAGGAGCGATCACTTAGCTAATGTTCATGGGTCCTCATGAAGTCATATCAACAAGCCAGGTAGCTCTTGTAAAAATCAATGAGAATGCCAATTTAACTGTTCTGTCCGGAAGAAGAAGCTCATGCCATCTGTAAAACAAGCTCTGTAGTATTATGGTTTGGGCCTGTATTGCTGCATCTGGGCCAGTATGACTTGCCATCACCGATTGAGCAATGAATTCTGAATAATACCAGCAAAATCAAGCTAAAAGCGTTCTGTGAACTGAATCTCGAGAAAATGTTTTGGAACAGCCTGATCTTAATTCCATGGAAATACTACATATGAAGGAATGGGCTAAAATTCACCCAAGCCAGTGTTCGGGACTGGCAAACAAAAACCAGAACATTTTTGTTGCAGTAATTGTTGTCCAAGCAGGTCACACCAGATTCTGAAAGCTCACATGTGTTTACCACACAAATCACAAAGATGCAATAGTGGATCATTACTTTGCATGAGTTCTTTGTTTAATGCAAATTTGACTTCTGGTGGTTCACTGTTCTTAAATAAGCACGAAAAAGAGCGCCGTTCATATCACCTTCTAGCTGGAAGCTGTCAAAGAACAAAGCTGTAAGGAGGCATGTCCAGAGCAGTAGAGCGGGTCTGCCCTAGTGCGCCATAGTGGTCACACATAATAGAAACCAGCAGCATTTTCTAATAAGACAGACTTTTTCAAAGTGACATAATTACAGTAATATCAGCAATATTATATTACGACAATATTCTGTTGTTTCTGAGACTGCACACAACACATTAAAACATAAAATGTACTGGTTTTATGAGGGACCACAGATCTAACTTTAATCTATGGCTAAGTAAAGCCGGTTAATCCCCCGTAAGCTCTTTTCTGGGGAGTCAAATACGAGAGTGCTGGGAGCAAAAACAGGTCAAGAGCACTGAGCAGGCATGACCCCGAGCAGCCAAGGCAGGTCTGGCGAGGAAAAGCCATGGAACACCATGGGAAAGCCAGAAGGCCGAGTGCCATTGAGGACATGAAGCAAATGCCCACCTGCTCCTGCTGAACCTGGCTGGGTAGTGGGCGCCCAGGGTCTCCCTGGGGTGCTTTAATATACCCGCTCCATCTGTTGCCTGGAGAAGTGAAGGGCAGGTACAGCCAACAACACACGCCCTTTCTCCCACCTACCTCACCCCTGCCCTGGCATCACCAACGAGCCTTTAGCATCTCGCATTGCTTCACTAAGTTCTCGAACGCTCTCTTTTAATGCACCAAGCAGTTTGCTGGTTGACAAATTGACACCGTGTTTGATAATGCAACAAGGGAATAAGAGACAAGAGAAAAAGATGGCAAAGCATTCTCGGCATGTCTCCTCTGATGCAACCCAATCTGTCTATTAATCAAAGGCTACTTGTCGGGAAACGCTGTTACTGCAGCACAGCAACAGAGGAAGAATCGCTTGAGTATACAGATTTGACACTGCGAACAAAACACAGATAAGCACACCCAGTTAAATCTTTGTCAGTCAGACGTGGCACTGAATGTTCTCTCTCGTTTTCGGTGGTACTCGCTCCCTCCCTGCCTCTGTCCCTCTCAGCCGTCCTCTTCCGCAGTTGTAAATGATTATTATCAATTCTAAGGTCCCCTTTATTCTAATTGCCTTGTAAATAAACTTACTTGTCATTACTTCTCAAGCCAATTACATGCTGTCTAATGGCAGTGCTTAATTAGAATACATTCTGCTGGTAAAGAGCGAGACGGGAAAGAAATGAATGGAAAAGAAAGAAAAATGGTGAGGGAGGAAGGGGATGTGTTCAAAGCCTAATTACACAGTCGTCAGTTTTTCTCTGGGAGTACAATGGCTAGCAGTCAGTCTCTCTCCCTCTGTTCTTTTTCTATGCCGAGGCTGAGTAGCCAACACACAATGCCCTTCATTAAGAGGTGTGACCCAAAAGCCACAATCACACTCTGGCAAGCCAGGCATTTTACGAAAGTAGAGAGGGTAGCCTTTTAAAATAAAATCCCTCTTCATTTTTCCCCTTTCAGTCGACTGACATGTTGGTCTGTTCACAATGCTTTATATTGTGTTTGATCTCTTATTGTTAGCGCTGTATTTTATATTCCATCGTTCAGACCGTAATGTTAGGATTAAGATTTGCTCCATTGACGGCATTGAGATAGATGAGTAAGCTCTTATACGTCATTTCAACCCTTTGTCCAACCTATCCTTACATCCTGAATTTGTGAGAGTAACTGGATGTTGAAGAGTAAGGAACAAATTTGTTTTCACCCCAGATGCAAAGTGAAAGTGACATGCAAATAAACAGGTTAGCCCGTGGATGGTCTGGCCCTCGTCAAATTATTTATTGTGCACCTTTTTTTTTCCTCACATTGTAGCCGTGCTTTTCCTTGAGAAAACCCAGAGAACACTGGGCACCAGGCAAAAGTGCTCTAAACAAATAACCAGTCCTTCATTGGTAGATGCTGTTTTTGCTGTGATATTCCAACTGGTCTCCCATACTTTGGACACAATCGGTCCATGTGATGCACAACTCAGCCAGAATACTCAGCTGCAAAATGAACCCAGGTCCCTGTGCTGGTGGACTACAGCAGTGGTTCTCAAAGGGCACAGTGCTATTGCAAAGCGGGAGCAGCAATTCAAACGAATGCTCTTAGACAGTCAAAAATGAAGAAACAAAATGCATGTCACTTGTAATGACTCTACTGTGAATGTTGTTGCCATTTTATTTTGTTCCTTATAACATCAGTAAATCCCTCAAGCCTTAAACATTCTAGATTTTCAGTGGAAATTCTCCTTAGTTTTATTTTATTTTTTTAGTGATCACTGCACTTTGTAGTTCTACAATTACAGACTGTAGTCCAGCAGTTTCACTACATTCTATGTCCGTCCTCTTTACTCTGTTCTCTAATGGTCAGGACCCCCAACATGACCACCAGAGATCAGGTTCTTCTCGGGTGATGGATCATTTCATCAACACTGCTGTGGTGGTGGTGGGTAAGTGTGTATTGTGTGCAAAGTGGGCAGTTAGTAATAATTATAATTAATATAGTTTATATTAATTAAGCTCCAGTCCAGTTTGAAAGCAAAAGTTGTTTAGGTGCGTGTCGGAGTGAGGGGGACTCAAAAATATCCGTAGCAACAAAAGGATGTGCTGCAGAAAAAGCTTGGAAACCATTGGTATTAGACTGCTGCTCTACCCGAATGCCTATTACTGAGTTCCTTTCACTTATGCTGGCCAGGGTTGGACCCTCATTGGGCACAGGCAAAATACATCAGTCACAGAGATCAATGACCCACCACCCCACCTTCACACTGTAAGCCCAGCCCAAGAATTGCCGTTTCTAGCAGCTAGCTCTTGCTTTAAGCCACATTCTCTGCTCATAATTGTGCTGATTTTCGAAATGAAATTATAATGCACAAACTCTACAGGTAAGAAATAAATACCCAGTGAACAGTTCTGCACATTTTTATGATCATTCTATTCGTAATATTTGGAAAACGCCCTTATCCAGAGGTAACTTGCATTGAACTATGTAGTGATTTACATTACAGTCCCACTTGTGTTGAGAAAGCAAATCGAGAAATAAGTTTTAGGCTAAAAAAGTTTTAGACCAAAAAAAAACAAACAAGCAAAAAAACATAAGTGTCATCTTGTGACTATGCCAAACTCAACATCGTTATGTAGCCACAGCTGGTGTGAAGCTGATTGATTAGTATGTGTGCAAATTTGAAGTGCTCAAAAGCAAAGTGGAAACACATTCTCTGCAGCTGAAATTGCCCACTTTGCTACAACAATTTAGGAATTGTTCAAAAAAGAATGCCAAGCTAATCTACGAGAGAGTCCCATCAGCGTCTCCCGATTCTGACAGACTTCCAAATGCAAAGCAGATATTAAACTCGCTCAGCCATTTGCAAACGTAATAATTTGACATCACTACCAGCTGTTCACTCCTTAAGCTTGATGTGCTTAGCATAAAATGCTGGTTTTAAATACAGAATATAGTAGTTAGCAAACGTAGCAGCATTAGAAAACATATTTTGCTACCTACGTGCAGGCTAGCCTGGTAATTGTAAAAATTGTGGTAAAATGGTAAAATTGTGTATTCAAATTTGTACTCTGGTTTTCTAGCTAGGTTTTGAACAGTAATACTGTGGTAATGTCCCAGTGTACGCAGCTAATTTATTCAAATTAGTGCAAGCAGCTCTGGTATTGCTACCCTGCTGAAAAAAAACAAGCATTGACCAGCATCGGATCCATGCTGGTTTAAGATGGTATAGCGCTGGTTTTGCTGTTTGACCAGTATAGCCTTGCTGGCAAAGCTGGTTGCCCAGTATAACCTTGCTGGTATGTGCTAGTCACCAGCATCCCTATGAAAGACCAGCATGCTTTGATCACAACCATCCAAGAACCAGCAAAGACCAGCATGTGGTGGTCACCAGTATCCAAATACCAGCAAAGACCACAATCCCCTGCAAAGACCAGCATGTGCTGATCACGACCATGTGCTGGTCACCAGCACACAACAAACTCTGGTCACCACCAAGTCCAGCATCATGCTGGTTTGTTGAGTTTTTTTTTTTCAGTAGGTTAATCCACTCCTCACGTAGCTAGATCAGAATATACAGCTGCTCTGTATTTTGTACCACATGTTTTTGCATGTAATGCTAATGTATGTAGATAGCTGACATAGCTAATAGTCTGTGTATATACGCTGCTCAACGAAATGAGGGAATATTTCTAAATGAATATGAAGAGAATGAAACAAGAACTGCTGGACATTCTGATTCTGTCCATGCCCCATCACTGTCAGTTTGTTTTGGCACTCTTGGGTGGCCATACACCCTACTGAACAGCCAATGCACCCCCATGAATATATCACTGATGATATTGTAATAAAATCAAATGCTTCTTTGTTTAATTGCTTCATGTTCATTTTGAAATGTTCCCTAATTTTGTGAGCGGTGTATATAGAACAGACTCCAAACATAAAACAATTGCAGAAAACATATACAAAAATTACATTCTGTCCAAAAATCCATAAATACAATAGTGAAATCTCTGAAACCTTTATTAGGAACACTATATCAATACTACATGGGGCCTCCCTGTTGTAGGCCATGCACCTCAAGGTTAAATATGTGTTGTGCATTCTGAGACGCATTTATGATCACCAGATTTAGAGTCAGATCTAATTAGATTCCTGAGTAAATTCTAGTGACTGCTATTTGGGAAAATCCAAAAAGATCTGCAGCCAAACCAGTCTTTCAAGTAGGCCGTGGTCAAAACCACTGAGATCACATTTTTCTGCCATTCTGATGGTTGAAGTGAAGACTACCTGAACGCTCTGGTCCCTTATCTACATGAATTTTTTTCTGTATGGTTTAATGATGTGCATTTGATAATTGCCACACGAGTCTCTGATTAAATCACTGCATGACTGAACAGGTGTACAGGTGTTCCTAATATCGTCAGTAAAGCCCTCAAGCCTTGAGCTTTCTAGACTTTTTGTTTTGTTGTTTACATTCCCCTTATTCTTTATTTTAGTTTTAGTGCTCACTGCACTTTGTAGTTCTACAATTACAGACTGTAGTCCAGCAGTTTCACTACATTCTTTGTCTGTCCTCTTTACTCTGTTCTCTAATGGTCAGGACCCCCAACACGACCACCAGCGATCAGGAGACTGCAGTCTGTAATTGTAGAGCTAAAAAGTGCAGTGACCACCTAAATTTAAATAAAGAATAGGCAGTATATATGTACTGTATGTCTGATTAATAAAACCACTGAGAAACAGCTACAATTAATGCTGTCTTATAAATTCAAATATCTTTTCTAGTGCAACATAAATCAGGGCTTTTACGTTATCAAAAAGTTTCACTGACAGGGTTAGGGTTGGGTTCTGGTCATCTACTGCATGTTTGCGTGTCTGCGAGAATGCGAGTGAGTGTGGTTTAATAAGATGGGACCAGCGTAATCACGTTTCTCTTATCCCTGCTTGGCATCTGCCTCTTCTTCCCACACTTTGGTCCCCTTATCAGGCGCTGCTCTTACCCTATCCCCTATCCAATCAAGTCTGTCAGGATGAAGGCAGGGGGAAGAGTGAACTGTTAAGAGATAGGACTGGAGGAGGAGGGCCGCTTTTATACTTCAAATTTACCACAAATTTGAAATTTCTCACTTGACTGTTTAATCCTCTGATCTGCTCAGTATTTGAGGGTTGGTGTGGTGAGCCAGATGTCAGGTGCCCTCCAGCGACACAGCTTTAATGCCGCTGTCCCGAGGGGGGAGGCTGCACTTGGACACGGTTTAGATCATGTCACAGAAAAATGGTCCACAGCAGTACGTTGTGCTTAAATATTCCGGAAATCAATCGCGTGCAATCAATGACGATACAAACTTTGTTTACAGAGGCGCAAAAATAGCTTGATATACATTCTGTTCATGTGGAATCACCACCAAGGCCAGGGCGCTAAAGAATTTACTTACCATGAATATAAAGTGGATTTTCCTTTATCGGAGAGGCTCACGAACATCAGCAAGTAGAGATGCTGTGCAAACGGAGCACATTTGTCAGCAATATCGCACAGAAAATGTAAATATCATGTAAAAATGTACATTTGATTATAGAAATTTGCTGAGTCGTTGATGATGGTTGTGAGTCAAATATGACTTAATCAATGCCATGAGGAATGAAATCTTAATCAATACACAAACAAAAAAGCAGGGAGCACAAGGGCCGCTGCACTGGTTGCATTTCATCAAACGAGAAAAAAAAAAAAAAATCATTGAATCATCTGTCACTCGTGTATTTAGAGAGTGCTCAGCCAGATCCTGCACACAAAGCAAATTTCGCTTATTGTACAATATTGCGCTCATTTCAAATTCCAAAGACTCTGGCGCGAGATCTTCCTAACCTGAACCTGCTTCAGGTCGACATTTTGCACTCTCTCAGCTATTTCTGAGTCCTTTGATGTAAATGCCTGCTTTCATATCTACAGTCCTTCTTCAGCAGTGCTAAAGTCGTGCCTCGCTCGCGTCACGAGGCTCTGCTCCGAAACGTTTCTCCTCCTTCTGATCTCTATAATATATCTCCATCAGATAAAGCTAAGCCTGGCTGGAGCCAAAGACCGAAATTTCTAGTGTGGGTGTGAAAAATAATGATTGTTTGTTTTCTCCCAGGTCTGAATGAAGTAGAACAGATAACGCAGCAGTGATGGCTGGCACAGCGAGGCACCAATGAATAAGAATGCATTAATTTTTAAGTGAAGATTATGAGAGGTATTTTTGCTCTTTATTTTATAGGACAAGAGATGTGTGTGCGTGTGTGAGAGAGAGTGTGTGAGAGAGAGAGAGAGAGAGAGAGAGAGAGCAGAAGAGAGAGAGAATTGAATGAGGACTGCCATTGCAACATTAAGCTATTGTGTGGGCTAACACAGCTGTACCTGCAAGTATTTAGATCCAGAGCCTCATGGGATGCGCTATTTGTTAGAGTAATTACTGGTTATATGGGCTACAGGCATTAAGGGTGACATTCATTCTGGCAGAAATAAATTATACTGCTACTTCACGATGCCAGTGAGGGTTAAACCGGCCATTTAACTTACAAATAAACACCTGCTTTAAGCAAATATGTCATGGTTTAAAGAATGCTGGCAGACATGCTATGGCAAAAAAAGAATCGAACATCCACAGCTTTTCGGACTAAAACTAGTCGAAAGCCATGTCGTTTGTGGTCAGTGTTATATTCTTTATATTTCTACTAAAGCAGTCAGGATAAATGTTCCGTTTAACAGCCATCCGGTTAACCATTGTCAGCTTTACCGACTGAGATTCTTATAATTGTTAGAAATTACAATCGAAAAAATGTCTTTAAAACTCTAAAACTTCACACCTGTAAACAGGTGGACCACTTGCAAAGGTCTTGAGGTCAGGGCTCTGTACGGGCCGGTCATGTTTTTCCACCCCACACTTCTGCTAAGCATACCTTTCTGGACCTCGCTTTGTGCACTGGGGCACAGTCATGCTGGAACAGAAAGGGCACTTCTTAAACTTTTCCCAAAAAGTTACAAGCATGCAATTGTCTGTAATGTATTGGTATGCTGAAGAATAAAGGTTTCCCTTTACTGGGACTAAGAGGCTTTATCCCTCCCCCACCACTTTACAGTTGGCAAGTATCGTTCTCCTGGCATTCACCAAACTCAGACTTGTCCATCAGAAGGCCAGATATAAAGTGTGATGTTTCCCTCCAGAGAACGTTCTTACTACGCCACAACCCAGTGACGGTGTGCTTTACACCATTTCTGCTGATTTTGGCTTTGTTCTTACATGCAGCTGCTCGGACATGGAAACCCATGCCATAACCCTAATGGTGCACAGTTTTTGTGCTGATATTATGATAAAGGAGGTTTTTAACTCTCTAATTATTGAGTGTTGGTGACTTTGATGCACTATGCACCTCAGCACTAGGTGACTCTGATGTGTAACTGCGTGGTCTGACATTTTTTGGCTGAGTTGCTGTTCTTCCACAGCTGATTGCAGAATATCTAGTGGGGAGACATTTTACAAATTGACTTGCACTGATGGCATCCTATTACAATTCCACATTCACGTTCAGAGAGCACTTAAGACCATCCATTCACATGTTTGTAAAGACAGACTGCATGGCTCTGAGCTCTATTTTATGCGTGGCAATGGGACTAAGCATCTAAAATCAGTTATTAAGGGGTATGTCCCAATACTTTTGTTCTTAAAGTGTATCATGCTGTGCAAACTGTTTATGATTGAGCTTTCTGACCCAGTACAAGCCTAATTATACACATTCAAATAACCCTGAATTTGAAAACATCTTTTAAAACGCATGCTAACTCCAACACAAAAACCGTTATTAGTAATTCCTATGTAACACACGCCATCATCATGGGGTTTAACTGGGAAAGATGCCTTCGTTTTTTTTTTGTTTTTTTTTTTTTTTTTCTGCGGCAACTTTTCAACAGTCGCCAAAACACCCCGTACCAGAAATAAACCCAAAAGAAGAGAGAAAAGATTGAATTGCAGAGAAAGAAAGGAGGATCGAGGGCTTTACAGCTCATGCAGTAATCACCCTGGATATATGCAATACATTTTTCAGCTGGAGCGAGCCTGCCATCTTTCCTAAGACCAGATGGCAGCATTACAGCTCTAAGGTTGACTGATTACACCATGCAGACCTAGAGTTTGGAAAGCACAGAGCAATCATGTCACCTCCTTTTCTCTGAAACCCTATCTCACACTCTTTAACTGTGTTGTTTTAACACCGTGTTGCTCATTCAATGCCCAGTACAACCTGAACATCAGAAAAGATCATTTTCAGCAGGAGCCTGAGTGCCAACGTTGCTGCTCGTCACTCCCATGAAAACATGCGAACAGGGGCATCAACACCCCGTCTGGTTGCTAGGCAATCCTGTCACTTTGGGATAAGTCCAAAAAGTTGCGAGCTGAATTAATCACTCAGACAAAGGTCAACAAGTTTTGGAGAGGCACCGCACATCTGTCACATCGGCCATGCAGCACAAACCAGGCGTTAAGCATTCAGCCGGTACAATGGAAGCAGAAATTGCATTACTTTACAGGTAAAATGGAGGTTGCAGGGCTCTAGGCTGTGAACAGAACTGTAGCAAATGCGATCAGGTTTTGAAAATGTGAACCCGATGCGGGCACATTACATGATGTTCTGTCGGGTTTTGTACCTCGCTTGATCCAGCCAAGATTTTAACCCAAGTGGGCCAGTGCTGGTACCGATTATTTATCGGTTCTGTCTAAATACCTAGTTAAGTGCCCTTGCGGCCTACTTACTATCTACATCTTTTTCTATGAAGAACTTTCTAACCAACAAGACTGGTTACTTAAATGGCCTACTGAGTCACCGATTGTTCACGCCCTCGGCACATGCTCAGTCTATACATGTAATTCAACACAAACACTAGCAACGCTTTATGGGTCTGACTCGTAGTCTCTGCCATTCAGTCTTTCTTTAAGGCTCCTCAAGGAGCACTGTAACATACACATATTTTGGAAAGCTGTGATAAGAGGAACAGAACAAATGTACACAGTAGCTTATATGATTACTAACATGAGGCTGGTAACTGGACACATTAATTGATTACAACTAGCAATAGGCATTGTATTAATACGGGAAGTTTATAAAAAACTACATTTACATTAAGTCCCCAACACTGGAAGCTTGGCTTCGGATTTGGGATTTGAACTCCGGAACTTCTGGTTTATTTAACCAGATTTTAATTTAGTAGTTTTATTGTTTATGATCAGCTGAGGCTGCCGTTTAATTAGAATAACACATTATGGTAGGGTAACACAGGCTGAAACAATTAAGATCACAAACAAAATGAATCTGTTCTTATTCAATAGAATTATCATTTTTGCAGTGTTTTGTTTGGGTCATTCATATGAATGCTTGATTCGAACAGGCCTAGGCTACGCAAGAGTAAATATGGTTGTAATATGACTATGGCAACACAACACAAAGAATCTGGTTACATAGCCTTGTAGGAAGATAGGTAATGGATTAACATTGACGGAGAGATATATATGTGAGGAAATGTGGCTCATAAAATGAACATATATACAAAAATGTGTATTTCGCATTAGACCGTTTCTTGCCGTTTTTTAATTAAACAATGTTTTCCATTTTTTTGCACTTTTTGTGCATGCACTCGTGTCCTTGGATATGATACTTTATTTAATAACGTGCAAACAATTCTGTGACCTTGAAATATCACCACTTGTGTTCATTTAGCTCCTACAGATCCCTATGATACACACAAGACCTGTTCACGTTCCTGCTTTATATTCTCAGATTCTGCATGTTTAAAGCGAGTGTCAGAGATTAAAATCTTCCTTTTCCCTTTTTGTTTTGTCCTTCTCTGTGCCTGTAGTTCCTCTCTTTCTGACATCCAGCATCTTTCTTTTTGTGAGCTCCACTGAGAGCAGGCTGGCAGGCTTTGCCCCTCCCCATTTCCTCCAGCCCCCGGGGCCCTCTATCCCTATTTCTCTCTCTCTCTCTCTCTCTCTCTCTCTCTATCCCTATTTCTCTCTCTCTCTCTCTCTCTCTCTCTCTCTCTCTCTATCCCTATTTCTCTCTCTCTCTCTATTTCTCTCTCTCTCTCTCTCTCTCTCTCTCTCTCTATCTCTCTATCTCTCTCTCACTC
>JAUZST010048092.1:0-52112 GCA_034779995.1 Parotocinclus haroldoi | reverse complement strand
ATATAGATATATATATATATACACATAAATATATAGATACATATATATATACACACACACACACACACACACACACACACACACACACACACATATATATATATATATAAATATACACATATATAATATACAAACACACACATATATATAGTAAGTATAGTAATAGTTTTAATAAACTGAAATTAATGGAAATTAATCTAAGTCTCTAAACACATCAACAGAGTTAAAACAGTCTGTATTCCTGCCTTGATCTGATAAGCAAATACATAACCAGTAAGGTAGTCTCACACAGGAATAGAATGATGGACTTCTGCTCTTAATCTCTAACTCAAGGAAAGAAGTCAGGCAACAGAAAATAAGTACTCCAGTCTCAGCCCATGTTTCCTTTTTTTATTTTTAAGAGGAAAAAAAAAAAAGTTATGTACTCCCGCTGTTCACACATTCACTAACACTGATGTCACTGATACTTTCGGTTTGCTTCAGTTTATCAATGCTTTGGATTGATGGGCTTAAATATTTATTCTCAGAAAGTGATCACATTTATTTCTTTACTACAGGGCATCTGGTGACAAGAAGCCTCTGGATCAGAAAGCGCCAACTGATATGAACGGATACCAAATCAGGGTGTGATCGGACTCTGCTTCTAACAGACAACCAGCCAAAGTGCTAGGCCGCTTTCTAATGATGTGTTTTGTCCCTCACTCTTGTGAGGTAATAGAGGTGCTAAGTCATCAGCCTGTCGAGTGGCCTCCACCTACGTACTTCTATACGTACGTACACAAAATATGGCACCTCTTACCGCATCATACACAAACGTCTATCTCGCCTATAAATGAGACACGGCGAAGCAGAAAATCCGAGTGTTGGTTATGGTAGTGTGGCATCACGATAAAGCCATTGGAAAACAGTGGCACCTTCGGTTTACCACATGAAAGCAGCCTTAAAGGACTTTTTGATATGGAACAAAATATCTAAAGATGCCAAGTGTGAACTGCTTCATGGAACTATCTAATAATGTAAAAGCAAACAAATTCCATTGATGCCATGTCCATTCGGGTGAGCAGCTGCCCTTCAAACAACCACTTTTGTAGAACGTTTTTGTGCAGTAAAACACTTCCTTGTGTACATATCGTACTGTCGTACCTGGATTGTGTTGATTTTAGTGTGTAATCCACTTTTAGGTGCCTTTTATACCATTCACAATCAAGCTACCTGTTTTACGTCTTTTATTTATTAAGCAGCTTTACAAAAGCTGAGTCTAGAGTTTAAATTATGAGTCAGAGGCGACAGTGGCAAGGAGAAACTCTGAGATGCAAAAGTAAGCACCTTTGAGAAGAACGAGGATCAAATGAGTGCAGGAACAACATGATGAAGCTCTAGCAGTATTGTGTATAAGCCGTAAGTGTGTAGCATATTTCTTTGCGTTACCTATTTTATGACCAACCTAAACCACGACTTGCTGTTGTTGCCATTATGAACCAAATATGAAGGATTTGGTAAGTTAGAAGAGTTAGATGACTTGTCCATGGTTACCACCTACACAGCTTACACGGACGTGATCAAACTCTAATATATATGGTTTTGTTTTAAGGATAGCATTTGAGCACTGAAAGCATGTTTGACATTGTAACCACTTTTGAATGTCATGTACAGACAGTAGGTTGGATAGAACATGGTTATAAGGACTGTTGCAGCAGAATAGCTCTGTTTTGATAATCAGAAACATGCACCATTTCAAATGCATATTGTAAAAGGATGGCCATTCGATTTCATTTTTCTACTAACATTTTTTAATACAGCTTCACTTGTAACTAACACGAACACTGAAGGTCAAGTTTTGATACACAATGTACACAATTTGTAACAAATGTAGCAACAGTTGGTCCTGATACGTTATATATGTTTGAAAAAAACAATATGAATTCCAAGCTCTGTACACTGGATTGTTCACTGAGAGTGCTACCTACCTTTAGGAAAGGCGTTGGTGCCAAGAAATGATAGAGCAGGCTGTCATGAGGAAATGAATGGGAAAAATCATAGGCAAAAATATTTGCAAAAGCAGCCAAGTGCTGGGTGTTCGAAAGAGAAGAGGCAGCTCTGTTCTAGTATTTTCCACTCTTTTTGCTATTTTCCTAACAAAGAAAACATTGAGTTACACCATGATGCCATAGCGCTACAATGTTAGCCTTCTGTAAAGAAATGTTGGCTTGTTGAATCATGTATGAACACCTGAAATAAACAGCTTATATCCGTACCCCAATCTGGATCATATCTACATGCATCCATGTACCTATATTGAAATGCATCCAGAGTAAACCCACACGGACACAGGGAGGACATGCCAAATCCACACAGCAAGGGATCAGACCGTTCCACCTGGGATTGATCCCAGGACCTTCTTGCTGTGAGGAAACGGTGCTACCCTTCGAGCCACCATGCAGCCAGAGTTTGGATATTACATCAGGAAAAAGTTGCTACTTTACTGATTCAAAAAAAAATCAGATTTGTTAAATAAAACAACTACATTAGTTATTTATCTTCAATTGTCAAAATCAAAGCCAAGTTTCTTTATATAGTGCTTTTTACAATGGTGCAATGTCTCAAAGAAGCTTTACGATAGTATGTTATTTTAAAAGGCCAATCCCAAATTAAGCAAGCCTAAGGCAACAGTGGAAAGGAAAAACTCGCTGTATGTAAGAAGGAAGAAGGCTTAGGAGGACCAAGTCTCAAAAAGTGACCCCTCCTCCTTGGGTATCCTAGATGTTAATTGAAATAACTGAAATCAAAGTCAAATGTGTGTAATTGAGAAAGCCTAGGGTGACAGTGGAAAGGAAAAACTCTCTAAATTACAATTAAGTAACCTTAGGAGGATCAAGACTCAAAGAGCGATCAAACCTTCTTGAGCAATCTAGATGATAGATGTATTAAATAAAATAAGTTAAAATCAGTAATAAAAGTTTATATATTAAGTTTAATAAGTAATAAGTTTATACTTAACTAAATCTATATACAAACAATAATATAAAAATAAAAGAGGGTAGCACGGTTGTCTCACAGCAAGAAGGTCCTAGGTTCTATCCCATGTGGAGTGGCCTGGGTCCTTTCTGTGTGGCATTTACATGTTCTCCCCATGTCCACATGGGTGTACTCCTGTTTCATCCAACAGTCCAAATATGTGTAGTAGGCTAACTGGTGTCTCTAAAGTCCCTGGTGTGTGAATAAGTGTGTCTGCCCACAACCGATTGGGACCCTGTCTAGCGTTGTTCCAGCATTGCGCTCTATGCTACCGTCTAGACACCAGCTCTTCCACGACCCTGTTCAGGATCAAGCAGATGAGAAAGTTAACGAATTAAGTAAAGTATTGGTTCTATGCTTGTTTTATTTACGATATTTTAAGACATTAAATAATATAAATATCAACATAAACTGGAACTATTGGGACATTCTGAATATTTAATCAATAGTGGATTTTTCCAGTCTTCCTAATTACCCAATTTCCCTTTGCCTGGCTCTTATAATTGCTTCAGTTCATTGCTGCTTCCAGGTGGAGAACAACAGCTCTAAAGCCAATGCCAGATATGTTGGATTTCAAATTACTCTCATTATCCATCTTTCTAACTGTTTATCCTTTCTATATTAAGCTCCTACACTGGGAGCACTTCCAGTTAGCCACTGCACACACACTGGTTACAGACAGACACTGGAACATATCCTTTAGTGAGACAGATGAATTGAGTGTAACCACAGGCATAATTCACTCCTGCTGTGGATCTGTTCTCAGTTTTCAGCATTCAGTCTTTGAATAGTCATTCTCAGGAACAAGCTAGAAGGTTTGAGACCCAACATGGTTCAGTCCAATATCAGATCTGCTCAATCTGAATCTAAAAGGCGAATCTTAACAGAGCATACACATGCATAATGCTAAAGAATAAAACTGGCTATCAGTCCATTTTGCATAGACTTTAAAATGCTACCATAAGTTCTATCATAACCAACTCTGCATGACTTCTGCCAAAAGTCAACAAGCTATGGTTGGACAACCTTTTGTACAAGAAGATGAAACTTTCTACATGTAAAAGAACAGTAGGTCTGGCTCAATACCATTTTTATGCCCGATACCGATACTGCAAACTTAAATATCTGGTGATATCGATATCAGACCGATACGCTGCTACCACCTCTTGAAACACTGGCGTTGCATACGCTGCACTCGGCTGTTTTACTTTTATCACCCTTGAGCTTAAAATAACTCCACACAGCTGACATGGTGACCACGTTGCTAGCTATAATTTTTAACTCGAGTTCCAGCTATTGCTCATGTGACACATATCTATTTACAGCTTGTCGTCCAAATTGTAGTAAAGTGTGATAGGAAAGATATTGGCCTAAACTGTTTTTTCACTCCACCGATCTCTGATCCAGTGATTTTGCCACATATCGGGCTAAAACCGATACTGAATATCGAATCGGTACAGCCCTAGTAATTAGTCAATACACAGAGCTCTAATATCAGTATCACACTGAAACTGCACTTCCTCACCCATTTTTTTGTTTATAGTTTACAGAAACCTCTTTGCCATAACTCTTTGATTCTCTCTCTCTTTCTATGACAGGTTCAGAGTGTCTAGAGGAGGAATGATAATAATGCTTCTAATCTTGTTACATGGCACACAGAATTGTGTTCAATGTTAATGATGAGCAGGTCCCCTCCCGTCCCAGCCGAGATGCTTACTTTCAATTTGTGTGCTGTCATCTCCCTGCGCCGCCACTGAAATTGATGCACCCTCTTCCCTTTAATTAAATCAAAAATGGGCAGGGGGCCGTGCTTCATGGGTGGGTCTAAGGGAGGGGACCCGGGGCCGATCTGTGCCCGGAACAGCCGTCCCTGAAATCTCCAAACAAGCTGATGAGACTGACACGCTGACATTCTACTTTTTGCTCGGCAGTGATTTGTTCGGGTTATATTTCATACTTTCATTTTACCGAAACGCCAGGTGCAGTAGAAACAACATAATTGCCACAGCTTACCATTTCCAGTCCACATGTATGGAGTTTGTGATTGCTTTTCCAGGTTCCATGGAGATGGGCGGAGATTTTCCTGATACTGTGACGTCAGGGAAAAGGAAGACATCTATGTTACGTCCTCACGCTTCACCTGTGCCACCATTTGCTATTCAGAGAGTAGTGGCTCCAAATGAAATTACTGCAGGAAAAGCAAAGGACATTCTCTGAGAATTAATCCTATTTATGCCCAAAGTGCATCATGTACTTAAGAAAAACAAAAGACACTTAGAATTACAGTGAAGTGCTATAGGATTTTAACAATACAAAGTAGGCAACACCACAAAACAGAGATTGATTAAAATCCAGCTACTTAGATTATGTAAATTTACTAAAATATGTAGATAAGAAACATTTTTTTTCTAATGGTGCATTTTCTAGTATTTGTTTGAATTGTCCAAAAGAAAAAAAAAAACATTGGATTACTGAAGAATTTAAATTTTATAGTAATGTCATATTTTAGTGTCCCTCAGAATCAGACATAATCTCTGGGACGTCGATGGGTTAGTGGGTTAAATAAAATCCTGTGTCGTCTGGCAGCCCGTAATGATGGTGTGTTATTTGTAAAACATGGTTTGTAGATTTTTTTGAGTGCAGAACAAATTGTGTATAACATAATATCCTAAAGATCATATAACAAATAAATATAAACTCAAAATATGCTTAGAGTCTAATGTATTTCTACTTATTTACTGATGGATGTCTAATGGGTTTGGAAAGGTACTATATAACTAAAATATGATTGCTGTTAATAAAAACTTTTATAATTATTATTTGTGTTTTTATTTTGCAAGATTATAAAGGAAATTTTAAAAATCCTGCAAATGTAATTAAATGTTTTTTAATGATTTTGCTCATTACATTTTATGGCACATTCATTTTTCAGCTTAAATGCGTTACGCTTTAAGCTTAACAATGTATAATATGTATAATGTATAAAATGTAATATTACCTAGCAGACACTACTAGTACAATGCTGTAAATATTGAATTAAACTGAGGCTCATCTCAGTCCGCTAACACAGCTAAACACCTCCCCCTAGTGAAGGGCACCCCGATACCCGTCCCTAAATTCCCTCGAAACAGGGTTAAAGGGTTAAACAAAAAGCCATCAAGCAGAAAGACTTTAGAAAACATGATTTACCAGGGGAGACATGCATGCTGTGTTTTTACCCACCACAACACAAAAGCATGTAAGCATGTACAAATACAAACTCCCTCAATCAGCGAAACGCTAAATGGATCACCCAGGTCTGTAGTAAGCATGTAATAAATCAGTAATTACAATTAAAAAGAAAGTTCAATATTTCATTGATGATTCACAGATAACACTTACACATTTTTCCAATCCCACCCCTACACACACACACACACACACACACACGCAGGGAAGTTCAAACTGGAGCCGAGCCCCACCATTATCCCTTCTCAAGCCTGAGCAGGCAGCTTTAATTTCAGTGCTCTGATTAGCTGATGATTGGCTGACAGACGCCGTCCAGCTCCACTGTTCTCCCTCTCCCAGCCTGCAACTCAATCACAGCCAATTAGCCGCTCCCCAAACACTCTCTCCTATTAGAGCACTCATAATCGACTCATTGTGTCCTGATTTGGCAAATAAATCACTCCAGAGGCTCGTTTGATTCTCCCCCACTCTCGGTGCCTAGCACTCGCCTATCCACCTTTCACTGCCATCTTTTCATAGTTTTTCTTTCTTTCTTACTCACTTTTCTTCTTTCTTTCTTGTTAGATTTTGTCTGATTTGATTGCCTCTTTGAGTTTGTTTTCCATTTCATTATGTTTGATGTTTCATTACCTTTCACTTATGTTTGCTTTCTATTTAGTTTAATAATTTAGCATTACATTTGATTTTCCTTTATTTGTGCCCTTTTTTCTTTTTCGCTGTATTCACGTTCATGCTTCTTAGTCTTTCTCAAGTCTTGCATTCTTTCATTCCTTTTTTTACTTTCCTCAATTTGACTGTGTTTATGTGTTTATGTTTTCATGCATTTTTATATTAAAAATATTAGCTTTTGCATTTTTACTCTCTATCCTTTGCATGTTCTTTTATTCTTCTTTTCTATCTGTTTCATTGGTCAGTTTTTTTTCCATTATTTTTTTTTGTTTTCTTTCTTTTGTTTTTGAATCATAGGACTTATCTTCCTTAAGTCTTCTTTCTTTGTTATTTTAAATAATAACATAATAAAATAAAATAGTTATGTTCTTGTTTATTTAAATTTTTTATTTTACTGTTTCCAATTTCCTTCCTTCTCTTTTTCCTTCAAATGTATCTTTTTTCTCATTTTCATTTGCTTTGTGTCTCATCCTGTTTATGTTCTTTTTGTCATTGCATCACTTGCGTGAATCACAGTGTTTATTTGCTATGACACTTTTTTCCTACATTTAATTTCAATTTTTTTATCCAGACATTCAGTGACAACATGGAGTTGCACTTTTTTCCCAATAAAGTACAAATTAAACAGTGGAAGTGAATACACTAGACTGAAGTGAATTTTTTTAAACACCCCATCCCCGTATACTTGTTCCTCTCCCTCTCCCAATCGCCTACCCCCTCTTTCTCAAACACTCTCCAGAAGAATGAAGAATAATTTAGCGGTTGAAGCTAGGCGGGCAGCACATGGGTGTCCTTGTCTTACAAGGTTAAAAATCCATTCAGTCCAAGCCAACGAAAGGGGTGAATTAAAATAAATGATGGCTCGATATTTATTGCGAGTTTGTAGATGAAGCTCGGTCACTGCGGTGGGTCAGGGGAATGGGGACTGCTTGTGACCCAAGCGTTTGCTCAGGAGTTCAGTACAGTCACCTCCATTAGTTTGTCCTGCAATTTTGCACTGATACAAATAAATTGTCTCCAAATATCTAGTTTATGCATATATACATGATGGGATCTAAATAAGACATATTTACATTTTAACACTTTAAATTGATATTAAGGGAGACTGTGGTGCAGTTATACAAAGTTAAGGCTTGTTAATTTCACACAGTTTCACCGTTTTTCATCCTTAACTTTTGCCTTATGATATTTAATCCCATCTTTCATATCAGATTTATTCATTTCAAACCAGCACTAACACAGGAGATAAAAAGCACAAAATCTTGACATTTCTCTTCTACATTCCCAGAGCACACCGGATTTTCATTTTTCCAGCATTACATTATTGATAAAACAGCATTAATGATTTTTTTAATTGACCTTGTTGTCAATACGACCAAATGAATAACATTTCACTGCGTTACAATTTAAAAAACTGCACTCATTGTTCGAACAAAATGGCTCCTACGTAATTCAATATTGCCTACATTCTACATAACATACATTATATAACAGTGGTCCTGACAGTACAATCTGATTGGTTAAGAAGTGTTCTCACCTGGTTTATATTTGTGATAACAGCATGGTTTTTTACATCAAAAAGGTATCACTCTGCTGACACCCTGCCAAGCATAATGACCAGATTCACTGCGTAGCAACAGCTTGGCTGTGGACATAATTCTTGGCTAAAGGTACATTAAAATGGTAGTGTGGTAATTGTTGTTATGTTGTGTGATAACACTATTATCTTCTACATAACCCCAACATTAGGATTTTTATAATGCTGATGAAGTTGTTAACAGATATGACTGATTAAAAAATCAGAGGGACTATAAAAATAGTATGGATATTTGTCCTTCTGCTTAAAAGAAGCCAGACAGACACAGAGATTTCGAAAATGTGCCAATCAGAAACTTGAGTAGCGTTCAGGTTATGCAACAGTCTAATACATTAGCCCATCTTCACAGGGACATGGATTTGACTCATGCTAGTGCCGTATTGCTGGGGCTCCTGTGCTGGTTCACCATCCAGAGCTTACACCTGTGCATTGTGTTCTTTTTCATTGGTTGGAGATACCACAACTCTGACCAGAAAATATTTTGTATTTAATGTAACATCAGCATCAACAGCTGTTAATATAAAATAACACTTCTTTAAAAAGTGGAAGGAAACTAGAGTTCCTAGAGTCCCAGAGTCCAAAGTTGAACGTGGGATCTCAGGAGCTGTGAAACAACTTCACTAAGTGCTGGTACCTACACAGGGACAAAGGTTTGACGTGATACCTTCTGTCGGAATTGTGCTTCATATGAACCCAGTCAGAGAATTATCTCCCATTACTGAAGCAGTGACTCCTGCTTAACTGGCTTACTGGCTTTCCAACATAAATGTGAAAAAGAAATTAAAGATTTAAGTAGCATGGAATTTATCTCTGGCATGAGTATGCCCATGGAAAGTGGAAAGTAAGGTTTGAGAAGGTGCTTGGGGTACTCCTAATGCTGGTCCTAAACCTGGATAAAATCAGCAACTGTGGTGGCCTAATGGTTAGGGTACTGAACAATGGACCGCAAGGTCTAATGTTCAAATCCCATTACTAAATGCAAATTTTATTGGACTGTGGAGGTCTCAGGATTTAGGTACTAGCCTAAGTTTAAAAACTCACATCTGTCAGGCTGCCACTCTGGGGTTCTGGGGCAAGACTCCTAAATATTTTTTTTTAAGTTTGTATTATTTGTAGGTCACTATCAATGCAGATTATTACTTAAATTATTAACTTATTACTAAATTATTAATTTTTACAGAGCACAATGGGCCACTGAGACCAATTAACTGAACGCATGTCAATTATATCGCAGATTAAAGTGTTTTGCGGTTTTTAAATTAATAAAATTCCTTAGTGATAGTGCATGATCTTTAATGTTACAAACTTCTTGACATTAATGATAAAATAGTTTTTTATGAACAACTCCTAATTCACTAACAAATCATATTACAGTGAGCACACGTTCATCATAACATCAATTTATACAAGATGGTCAGCATACTAAGCTATTTTTAATAATCTTCCATTATATTCCTTGGTTTTGATTCAGATTTGGACCAGATTCACTAGATCACAGGCACAACCTCCATGCCCTGGAGAACACAGAGAACTCAGTGAGATCTGTTATGGGCTACAGAACTACCTCTGTGCCCTGCAGTTCAGTCAACTAGCTCAAATCCACTACACCATCCATGGTGTTTGAACCATGCTGGAGGCCAGGGGGGTCCAAGTGTGCCTGGGCAGGAGCTATGTCCAGAGGGGTTGTTCAGTATCACAGAGCTCGTGCCTGCTCTTTCAGAGCGGCATAGTCCCTCTTGCTCAGCTCTCGCTCCCTTTCACATCAAAAAATTCTCACCAAGGGTCAAGCGAGAAGCAAGCGTTTTCTTACATCGCTTTGGAGATCCATACTCCACATTGTAGCTTTTTGATGGGTGTGTTTTGGGGTAAATACACCACCATTTATAGCAAATACATATTCAGCAAAGAATATGCAATCGAGGCTGCAGTTCACTTGGGCTCGCTAAAACTGGATAGTAGAACACTGGATGATGTTGGCTGGTTAGTTGATTCACAATTTCTGGCCTTCCAACACAGCCAGTCATGTCTGCATGTGACTACTGGGTCAGAAGGCACTGCCAGGTCTGCGGCTGGCATATTATACCACTGATTACCTTAAATACACACTCACACAATGCAATGTATATAAATACAAATGCAAAGATGGTATTTTCTATCATAAATGTATACCTAATGGTAGCCATGTTTAAGTGATGATCTATTTTATTAAAAAGAAATACTTACTTGCATGACCCAACACTATCATATATGACCTAGACCTTGTGTAAAACTAGAGATCCAGAAATCCAGTCAGCTTGATTTTAGCAATCCATTGGCACGTATGAAGTAAGATTTGCACCTTGGAATTTGCAGCTGTAAAGAAAGCAGTTTGTGGTCATGGTGGCTGATTACATCACCCAAATGTGCTCTGTTAAACACAGTGATGGTTTTTAAAAAAGCATTTATGTATTGATATATTGATAAAAGTGGGCAGTCTGAAAACCCACCTTACATCTTACATCCATGTTCACATTGGATGTGGTTGTGTGACGTCTGGAGAAATGATGGTGAGTGAGAAGAGAGGAGGTGTGAGAAGTCCATTACCTCTCTGCTTGTAAGGAAATGAACTCAGCCAGCTGGCAGGAGAGCCATGGTGAATCACTGGGCTGCAACTGTGAGGCCCCTGCCGCTGCACCACCAGGGCCCAGGGCCCTCTCAACTCGACTCAGTAAGGCTACCCTGCCTCCTGCCAGCCTCAGACAGATGGAGCAACCTGCACCGGAAACCTAGGAGGAGGAGGATAGGGAGGAAGAAAGGCAACAGACGCAGATGTCTGTAAGATTCTGGGTTGTTTGAGCTTGAAGTTAAGCAGGTGGCATATCAGAACTTGGCAAATGGGAATTAAATAAATAAAGCAATCTAAATGTTTATGTATTAAACTGTGGTACGAAGACAGGCTTTATGCCATGAATTACTTTTTTTCCATTATTGCAGCATGGCACATGAAGCATCTCCAACACCATGTCTGCCATGTTTTAGATTTGCCGCTTGTGTGAAAACAAAAACGACAATGCATCAGTTGTCACAATTCCCACACCTTGTGAGGTATATCTATGTAACTCACACTCTCTGGTCCTTCTGGTGCCAGAACCTCTTTTTCCTGCTCCATCCTGTGCTGGGCTATTTTGGTCTTTCCTCACATCAGATTGCTCGCTGTCCTTCAGAAGCCAGCTATTACTGGTCTATGCTGTGAGTATGGGGGTCCAACACCCCAGAGCAGAAAAATAGACCAATGGTCTGGCATCTTTAGGTCTATAGTATATGAGTTTATGGTTTACACCTTGCAAGGGCAGATGTGGAAATAAGTCACCAGGTTTGAAGTAGTTTCGAATCTTGACAATCAAGTCTTGAGTCAAGTCCCAACAATACAAGTCCCAAGTCAATACAAGAGTCAATATACCAGAGCCAAGTTTGGTAGCAGGTTTCTTGCCTGCATAAACCTCAACAATGATAAAGCCAGTTTCCATTGACTGGCTGCAGAATTTCTCGTTTCTAAGTTACAGATAAACAATGCTCAGCTCAGTTACCTTCCATTACAGTGATACAGCACCATGCAAGCAATACAACAGGCTCAGTTATGAAAATTATGACACTTGGATAAATCATTATTATTTCAACAAAAAAATAATTCATTTAGCATTTCATTCTAAGTCCAAGTCATCGATGTTAAAGATAAAGTCACAAATCATGAAATACAGGATTCTATTTGATCACACTTGAGTTTAAGTCAAGTTGCATTAGTCAAGTAACTCTGTGCATGGTTCTGATGTTAAATATGCTTTAATAATTACTAAAATGTAAATTATATTTATAGCACTTTGTTGATTTTTTTTATCCAAAGGAATCTCCAAACAAACAGAGCTGTTGAAGATTAAGGGATTTGTTTAAGGGTCCAACAGTCCAACTTTCCTTTTAATAACCCACAGTTGGAATCACAGATCCAGGAGCATCATTAGACCTTCTTTATATGACCCAGCAGAATTTTGCTCATTCCCCGGAAATCCTGTCTGTAAAAAGTTAATTTTACCCTGAATTACTGAACAAAACTATACTGTGGAAGCCTAGCAGTTTAGGTACTGACTTTGGGTCCTTGAGTCTCTTAACCCACCATTGCTTGAATTGTAAGACTGTGTGAGTTTTAATTGGCTCTGGATAAGGGCTTCTGCTAAATGCCATAAATGTAAAACGACAGGACACACCATGCAGATTCACTATAGACACTACATTACCCATAATCCCCTAGAATCTTTACAAATCCTGCCATGGCTAATGCCTTCAGTCAGAACCAGCTTATTTCAGTATTTCACAGAGAGTAACAGATATCTGCAATATAACAAGATAATTATAGCTCATACTTACAAACCTAGCAAAAGTACATATTAAAGCAAGTGCATTCATACTAACAAAAGCATCAGCTGCATTAGCATAAACAAAATAAATGCAATTAATAAAAATCTCTTTAGTGATAAGTTATTCTTAATTTCCCATCCATGGCAACATAACACGCACTTTATTGTTACATTGCTAAATCTATTTAACAGGCTTATTGTTTTTTTTTGTTTTGTTTAGTTTTGTTTTGAATGTACAGCCCCTATGACTGATTGGTCAGCAGAAGGATAGAACTGTGTCCCTCTAAATTCTGTGCGTGTCCCATTATGACAAGTAGTATAGACACACGACTGCACAAATCTACTGCTGTCCTTCACACTGATGTGACGTTAAATAAAACAAATAAACAAGCAAACAGACATTTTTGCTCTCCTCATCCATTTTCACACACACTTTTGCATTCAGATTTGTAGCTGGCTGATGGAGAGGGTTTATGAGCACCATGCTGGAAAGCACCTTGACCCGCTCCTGTACGGGCAAAAAGCGTGAACTCCAGACCTTTGGCATAATTTCCTTGCCCTCCCTTCATGCAGTCCCCTCCACCTCTCCTCAGCCTTAGTTATTGTCATAATTTCCTCCCGAGGTGACTCAGAGACTCGGGCTGGCATGAGTGGCCCCATGTTTTACAGAATGTTCTGTGTTTTATTGCCTTTAAGTCAGCAGCAGGGCCAGCCATGAGGGCCCGCAATGATAAGAAAGGCAGTCATGTGAAAAATGAAGGGGGCCACATGTCCGGCAAAGAGAGGAGCGAGGGGAAAACAATAAAATACATGACAAATGTGGGTCCTGCCTGTATTTCATGTCTCTGCCGCTTTCTCGGTCTCTCTCTCACAGGCACACACACACACACACACACACACACACACACACGACTCACCATCCTGGTGGATATTACCATTGATATTATGATTACTGTCACTAATTAATGTTACACTTACACCTAATCCCAACCTTTGTAGCCTAATGGAGCTCTTTAGATTTTTTGGTTGCTGTTTGTGTAAAAAATAATTTGGGAACAAGCAAAATGTCCCCAAAAATAGGTTTCAGACTTTTCTATTCTCACGGGACATTTGTGGGACTTGTGGGGACATTTGGAACGTGCCAACGATATATAAACATGATCAACACACACACAATCTCCTGTTAAATACACTGACACACTGGCCTGCAAAACAAAGTAAAAACTACACCCATCTGTTGTAATGAGAGTGGTAGATGTCTAAAAGTACAGTATTTCTAACTAAATCATTTTGAACTTGAAATTCAGACCAATCGATGCCCCCTACTGCCTCCCTCACCTACCTCCCGACCCTCAGACAACATGACACACAAGAGATACCCAGGGGCATTCTGCTCCACTGCCAGCCTGTTCGCTTTATGTCCAAGCCCACCTGGGATTAACTAAAAAGAGACAGAACCTTAAAAAAAGAGAGAAAGAGCTGTCACAAAGTTCTGTCTTCCCCAATATGCCACAGACAAAAGTTACACACACACACACACACACACACACACACACACACACACACACACACATTAAAACGTTTCAATCAGTATGATAAAACACAATGTGTTACATCAAAAATGAATGTCTTGATCACTACTGCTTTATGAAGTCAAACTCTGCTATGCGAGTATCTTGCTTTTCACAATCATTCACTACACATATTTGATTTTTTGCCTTTAAATCGTTTTTATTGACACAGCAAAGCACACACAGGCTGCCATGCATTTACTGAGCAGAACAGTGAGATGACCATAAAATGATCTATAATAATGTAATGTGAGGGGTTCTGAAGTGAGCAGATCATGTCAGCAAACCCTAGCATGCCAGAGATGAAGCTGTTCTGTTCTGAGGAATGGGGTTGACTAGTCATAGACTTTACAAAGTATTCGCCATGGTAAAACGCATTTACCATTAAAATACCTACAATGGGCAGTGTGTTGAAATTTAACCTTGGAGCAAAGGAAGGAGGTACGGTAGTCTGGTCTGAACAGTTTTCTTTTCTATTGTGTGCAGGATTTATCGGGGGGTAGTGTTGTCACCAGGATGCACTTTGAGAAGAAGACAAGCTGGTAGCGGGAGTATGAAGGGTTTTGCAGGGATAGCCTGGATCTCAGGAATTAATGTGTACATTAATTTGAGGCGTAACGCCCACGTAAACATCATTACAGTCCAGGTGGGATTCATGAATTATTGCAGGTCTGTGAGCCAATCAAACACGAGTACTTTCCACTGCCGTGATGGCTTGTATGACGTTCCTACAATTACACTACCATGAAAGCTGACCCTTGGCCTAGATGTTAAAATGACATATTGACATAGCACATCAACTCCTTTAATAAAGTTCTACCATGCTCTGTACAGCAGGGTACAGCTAAAGGCTTAGCGAGCGGGGGCGAGGCATGCGGTACACAGGTAACAGCATGTGCTCTGAACATCTCGTGACTTCCACACTAGGGCCCGTCTGTCCTCACCACTCACTCTGAGCCCAGAGCAGGCCCAGTATCAGACAACAGCTATCTCTACATCTTCACATTTTCTTAACACTTTAATTACATGCCTGTATATTTGCCTCGGGTCTTATGGAAGGCAGATATTGAGACCTGATAAGATGGAGAACCTTCTGTCAGCAGCTTAACATATTAGAAGGGCACCGGAGCCAGTTATCTCCGATCTGACTGGCAATTAAATGTATTGCTGTAAAGAAATGCATACAGTTTCATCCATAGAGCTCAGGTTTTTATGCCAGAGATAAGTTTTATTGGAAGATGCATTACTTCCTCTTGTTTTGCTGGACACATGAAGGAGGACTCAATTCTTAAACATAAGAAGTACAAATGCAGTGGAGAGGCTTTTTGGTGGATTTTCTTATTTGCTTAAGGCTAATCCTATAAATGTTAATTATACAGTATTACTATACAGGTATGCACCATTTAACATCTGTACTGAAAAACCAGACATTACCATAGTCCCACAATAATTTAGATACTTTTCACAGTGTTTTACTTTAAACAATAATTTCAATTAAAACCCAGAATGGAAACATTTAGTGCTATCATATGGTGCTATCATGTACTGTGCAACATCATAATTATTATCCTTAATAATAAGTTTTATAAAATTCAAAACACTTACTGATGAAAATAAAAGCAGAATTGTTGTTTACTGGCTTCAAGACTGTGATTCTCTGTGTGACAAGGGTTTGCTCGTACTAGATTTTTATTCAGACACACATAAGATGTATAAGGTATATATAAGACTTGATATCCAATCATAATTCTTAACATCTCAGCCATTAAAGCAAATGGACATCGATGGGATCTCAATAAACATGTGCATACTTGTAATTAATACATTAATTTAGGGGTAAATTATTATAATTTTTTTAATTGAATGTCCATATTTTAATCTAGGTATAACATGGGGGCACAACCCATAGAGCACTGAAACAACTGTTTCAAAAACCCACAACTTGACATTCCATTGAACAGCCCACAACAATCTGGAGATAACAGTGCCAGTACTGAACCTCAGCTCCACAATTTACAGACCAGAGATCAGGATTTAAATATGAATAAATTTAGCAATGGGAACTAATATTCTACATTTCACAACATACGCATTTAGCAGACACCCTTATCCAAAGTGACTTACAATGGATACAGCGTTACAATCCAAGACATTGTGGGTTAAGGACCCAACAGTGGAAGCTTGGCGGGTGGGATTCGAACGCTGGACATTTTGGCCCATAGTCTAGTACATTAACCACTAAGTCTTAGTTTTAACTACTCTAGTTCATACCTCCCTCTAAAAGTGAATTCTCATTGCACCAGACACAGCATATTAACCAGGATAGCTCAGGTGCTCAGGCCCAGTTATTCAGCAATAATCGTTTATGTCTCGCCACTTCCTACATGAGTTGTATCTCGAATATTAGCAAGTGGTTGTTTTGCATTATATATTGATGCTTTGCTTCATAATTAAGTCCAAACGGTGACTTTTTTTGAGACTTTTATCACCGTACGTAATAATAATGCTACTATGTAATTTTAAAATACTTAGTATTAAGTTAGTATGTAGTTAGTATTAAGTTATAACAGTTCCGTTTAAGACAACTGTATATATTTAAAAACCTTCAAGGCATTTCGTCAAGACTCAGCACATGGGTCATTTTAAATTCGTTCATAGTTAAAATGTGGCTACCTGTGCACATGTTTAAAAATACACCCCTATGGAAACTCTAAGCAAACCACATAAAACGTTTACTAAATGCAGGTCTACTGAATGTTAACTTAAAGCAATGGAAAAAAAAAACATAGAAGCACTTTTCAAGGAACAGAGTGAGAGAGGTCACTTTGAGAAGCTGGACACAGGCTCATGCCAAGCATCACTCCCGCTCCCTCTGTTTCGGAGCCTCCCTGTCGCCTAATCCTCCGGCAGACTGGCCGGAGTTGGGGCCACTCGTCTGAGCCGGGTCACTTCCCTGCTATCACAGTGCTTTAATCTGAGCGGCCTGCCTGCACGCCTCTCGCCTAAACACACCGGCGGCCCCGTGCCAGCGGAGGAGTGGCAGCCACTGCCATCCCTGAGAGAGACAGTTAGAGGTTGTCTGTACATGGATGGGCACTTCACAGCTCGGCAGGGGAGAGAGGAAGGGGCATCACAGCAGCTGCTCAGGGCATATGGGCAGAATTCATTAAAGGTGGCTAAATAAGCCAACATGGAAAAGGCGAAGTAGTGAGAACAAGAGAGAGAAAGAGAGAGAAAGACAGAGAGAGTGAGACACAGACAGGCACAAGGCTGCAAAAACAAAAGCAGAACATGAACTTTAAAAAGAAATACAATTTATCAGAGAGATGGTGTCCATTTTTTTTTTACAACAAGTTCTAAAATAAAAAAAAAAACATAAGAACTCAACTCAGTGGCCAGGAGAAACACACTCTCAACGGGATCCAACAAGAATCATATAAAGCTTTAAATCATATAAAGCAGTAAAGTGATGCTGCATTCTAAACACTTCATGAGGAATTGCACGACGTGAACTGTCCTTATTAAGTTAAGAGCCTTGTTGCAAGTTCTCCAGTACAACATATACCGATGAGCCATAACAATACGATCACTGATGATTGAAGAAAAAATACTGATAGTGTGATACCATGGGTAATGTTCTGCTGGGAAACCTTGTGTCCTGGCATTTAAGACTCATTACAGATCAAGTACGCCCCCTTCATAGCAATATCATTCCCCAGCTGCAGTGGTCTCTTTCAGCTGGATAATGCACCTTACCAGACTGCACAAATGGTTCAGAAATGGGTTTGAATAACACAACAGAGGGTTAAAGGTGCTGAATAACAAATTCCCCAGATCTCAAATGAATCTTTGAATAGGCTTGACAAAAAGGTCTAATTTAATGGCGGTCCCATCTTGCAATAAATCTTTAAAAAATATTTTTTTAAAGTATATCTAATTTTTAATATAAAAAAAAAACTTTAAATATCTGCTGCAAAAGTAATAAAATCAGATATTACAGGGCACCTTTAGAGGTCTGAGAATCCCACGCTTCGACAGATCAGAGCCTTGACAGCACAAGGGGGAGCCACCCAATATTAGGCAGATGGTTTTAATGTTATAAGCCAGACGTCTTATTTGTACAAAGAACTGTAACTGTACCAGAAATATTGCATGATGTTTTTATGGTATAAAAACTGTTCTCTGAAATGTGTCAAATAGACTGGCTGGCGCCATGTGTGTATATGTAGGGAATGTGTGAAAAATATTACCATGAATAATTTCCCCCTGAAGACTGTTAACTAAACAAGAAAACGCTTTTTTAAAAAGTTTCATTAATATATAAAATTATAATTTTTGTACATTAGGCCACCCCTGGTCAAACAAATATTTATAAAGATTTTGTGTGTCCTGCAAAAGCCCTGGTACCCCATCTGTAGTTGGTCGGCAAACTGCAGCCATGATAATAAATTCGCCTGCATAACATTTTGTTCAGTCCCTCATACTGTCAAAACTCTCACCCAACTAGGCACCACAAGACCTCCCCCCTCCCCGTCCCGTGGTATCAGAAACCAAAATGTGAGGTGGGACCACCAACTCCTTTGTCCAGTAAATCCCACAGATGGTCAACTGGATAGAGATTTGGGAAACATTGAGGCCAAGTCAACACCTTGAGCTTGTTCTCATGGTCAGTTTTTACATTCCATATCAGCAGAATGCTGAAAGAGGCCACTCTTATTTTAGGTAATATCACTACAACGATAAGGTGTACTTGGGTCTTCAATTATGTATAGGTAGGTGGTACGTATCAAAGTAACATTACTATGAATGCCATGACCCAAGGCTTTCCAGCAGAACACTGTTCAAAGCAGAGGAACTAGTTTCTAGAAACCTTCGTCAAAACATTTTAAAATGTCAAATCAAAGAAACATCATGGAATATCTGTAAAACAACAAACATTTAACACAAATATTCTGGTTATCAATGATAATGTAATAGTACCAAGTATTCTATATGTAGTATATATGACTATACAATTTCTTTATGCTTCAGCTGCTGGTTAGCATCTGCATACACAATAACCTTTAAACACGGTTCTCTATATTCACGCCAACCATTCGTTAGGTTACACCTCCTTGTTTCTACACTCAGTGCCCATTTTATAACTATTGCAGGCATCATTCTGTGAGCACGGTTGAAGGATTCCAAAAACAGAGCTGGTCTCTCAGATTTTACATCTACAAGAGGGACATTAAGGGTGATGTGTCTAAGAGTGCACAGTGAATGATCACAGTGTTTAAATACTCCAGCAGCTCTGCTGTGTCTGATCCAATCGTACCAGCAAAATACCACCGTCGTAATACCACCACCTTGTCACCAACACATGACCACCACATCAGTGTCACTGCAGTGCTGAGAATGATCCACCACTCACTGATCCACCATAGTACGTGATCTGTGGTGGTCCTGACCCTTACAGAACAAAATAAATAAGAATAAAGTGTGTAGAGAATGCAATAAGTTTCTGTATAGAAACTGGAAATAAAAAACTAAACAGTGAGAGTAGAAACAAGGAGGTGTACCTAATAAATTGATCAGAGAGTCTATATAGAATAGAATTTAGGACCTAATTGCCTCTTCCTAGAGTAGGCTGAACTGATGCATTTAATGCATCACACAAATAAACAAAGAAAATGTTGCTGGACGAATATGGTCAGGATTTGATAGTTATAATTCGCAAACTTTAGTATGAACTAGCTTGAACTAACTTTAGACAGTCTACACCAATCAGTTAAGACACAAATAAAAAATGAACCAAACTGGTCAAACAGAATTCAGTCATTTAACCTCTCAGAATTAAGAGTTTGGTTTTCAGCCCAAATACAAACATTTAATTATGCTAATCCCATTGATGTCAGGAGGATCCTAGCTCAATGTGGTTGAGATAATTGTGCAGAAAGTGGAAGCTTTGGTCAAGAGCGGACAGATAGAGTCGATGGTGCAGTCAATAATGATAAGGTTGTGTTGCTCTGATGTGTAAAGTTCATTTTAAACCAATCAACTGGATTTCAGCTTACCTGCTCATTAACCTTGGACTTGCTCTTACAAATTCTCTCCAAAAGAAAAGAAACATCTTGCGACGACTGAATAAGTTTGGAAAAATGCCAGTAAGTTGTTTTGTGGTTTGTTTTTAATGATGTACATTTACAAAAATCAACAAAAGAACAATTCATCAGGTAAAACATTCAATATGAACAATAATGAGGCATATTACTATACAGGTATGGGTCAGGTGAAGCAGCTGTGAAGAAAATGGCTCATTACAGAGTAATGCACAGCACTGGCCTTTCACTGAAAGTAATCTATCCTCAGGCCACAGGAAGAGGAGACTGCTCCTCTCGCTCTCCTTGATCCCATTCCGTCTGCAGCTCGGAGGACACCTCTGTAAATAGATGATCCCAGTCCCAGCCAACATCCTCCTGCATAGACAGCGAGTGAGATGAAGAGAAAGCCAGGATTAATGAAGAGCAAGACATGAAGCAGAAGATAGAGACAATGCAAGGGACAAAAGCAGTAAGAAGAAGGAAAGAAGAGAGCCCTCGTAAAATAAGTCACATTAATAGAGATAAATCCAGAGTTAGCTGGAGAGATGAAGAGTGGCAGTGAACATTTCATAAATCTGCTGTCCCACAGAGACACATTACTGGCCTCTTTTGGTGGCCCAAAAGCAGCTGGTCAACTCTGGAGACAAAGTGAAGGTAGAGTGATCAAGATGCTATCAAGATGTCTAAAGATGTACTCACCTCTCTCACCTCCTGCTCCGGGGCCAACACCTTGGTGAGGAGTTTCAGGTCAATCTCGCCATCCTGGATAAAAATTCAGGTATCACTCAAAGAACTTATTTTCTGCCCGGTTATTTACAGTTCATTATCGTTAAGATCTCAGAAAGAGGTCTGATCTCACTAAATTGGATAGTGTCCGAATATGATCTCTTGTTCAGCCTCGTGCTCAAAAGGCATTGCTGGGACTTGTACCCAGGTTTCCGCCTTGTTAATATAAGATAATATAATATTGTAAAGCTGCTTAAAGGCAATGCACCATTGTAAAAAGCACTATATAAATAAATTTGACTTTCACGATTAATTAAACGGATAATGGGAAACTGATTTATTTAACAAATTTAACAAATAATTTAAAATCTGTGGTTTAACTCCACGTGTTGCAGCTATAAACATCTCATTAGTGCAATCATTGCAGCAGCCAACAAACCTAGCAAAACCACAAGCGTAGGCAAGAGTTTAAGAGCAGTCCATCATTGTGCGGAATTAACTCACCAGTCGTGTTTGCTTGCTTGTTAGCTCATGTTTGGACCAGAGACTGTTCTAACTCGGCTGATGTGTTTAAATACTTTTTTGTGTGTACAAGTTTCTGACACTTATTTGTACTAAGCTGTAAATGGATGTTATTGTAATGGTATGTTCTTGACCTATTGAAGTAGTACTCCTTTATTTGTTCTTTAAACTACCTGTATATACTTTCTTACCTATAACTACACAAAGTAGTTCACATTCACTCATTGAGTGTCTGTTTCATCTGGCTCATCTACTATGTTGTCTATTAATCAACGCATTTTTGCCTTCCATCTAACAAAAGCAAGAGGTCCATAGAACTATCCTCTTAATTGTCACGACTATCAACTTCACAGGGTCATAGCAGTACAATACTGTATTTTCTTTCATTGCTGTGAATTACCATATGTTTCAAAAGGTAAATTGGTGAATTATTGGACAGAATTATTATTTTTTGCTTCATTACAATATGTTCAGGACAGAAAGGTTTAATTGCTTGGGACTATATATTGTCTAAAACAGCTTATACACTACACGAACAAAAGTACTGAGACAAACCTCAATCATTCAAATTGCCTCAAGTGTATAAATCAAGCACCCAGCCATGCAGTCTGCCTTTATAAACATCCGTGAAAGAATAGACCATTTTAGAAAGATCAATGGATCAGTGTGGGGCACTGTATTAGAATGTGATAGGACGCATTACTTCAACAAGCACAATGCTAAGTGCCAGACAGAGTAGTGTATAGGCTGCCACCACTATACATGGAAACGTTTGGTGGATTGATAAATCACTTTTCTTTTTCTCATCTCCAATATGTAGTGATTATTTGGAGGAATGTAATATGGACCCTAGCTATCAAAACAGCAGCTCAGTAGCCATTCCTAGATCTGAAGTCTGCTGAGCTCAAGTACAAACAAACAGGGAAGAGGCTCTATTATCAGGAAAGTATACAAGTATTACTGAATGAATTACTAATATTTTCCTATGTTATATTTATATCCAATACTCTGCAAAAAGTCTTAGGCAGCCATTAAAATGGATATAGCATTGCTACATTAGTTCTCTTTATTAAAAAAAAGAGAAACCAAAAAAAAAAAAAAAAGTGGAAAGTATGTTATGCAAACAAAACGGGCCTGGTAGTGCATTTAACACCTACAACAGTTACGTTATAACCCAAAATAAGACGAATAAAAGAACATCATAAAATGAAAGCAGAAAGAGAATCTAGATTGGTTTATTATCTCACCAGAGTCTGAAATGCTGAATACTTCATAAGATCATTGTCCAAGTCCCTGTAGGTCATCACCCTGTTGACCTGGATACTGAGAGATCAAAATGGTTTTCTCAGACATTTAGAATCGAATAAACTAAATAATTCCAGGCCTAATAATTATACATAACAGTATATATTACAGACAACAGCTGCACAGTTACATCCGCATTATGCAAGAAATTGCAAATTGATGACTAGGTTGAGAGGTATGTCAAAACAAAGTCCCCATGAACAATGACTTGATTATGAAGCACGGAGATGCATGGAACAAATGCCAAGTAGAAGTCAGAGTCTAAATTGAAAGCCAGCTGCTTATCTGCAATTTGTGAATTAAAAGGAGAGGGATTGTATAAAAGTAGCCAGGGCCTAGCAGTGCATGCCAGGCCTACTTAAGCCACATTACACGCTACACTGCCCTCGCAATGAGTTCAATGTGGATATCATCACCCACATCGAGCACAGAGAGAGCCAAAGGGGACAGGGCATCCACTACAAGAAACTGGACCACTGAGATGGACCCCTGACACTGCACATGGGACTGACTGATTATCAGTTAATACTGTTATCTGGAGAAACATCCTGATCCAACTTAAAGATCCTCCCTTTAATGCAGAGCTCATGAATAGGCCAGCCAATCTCAGGTTTGGCCATCAAAAACACACACAGTTTAATCAGGTAATTCTTATTCACCAATTCCTTATTTAAAGTACACTCGCCGATCACCTCCTTGTTTCTACGCTTATCGTCCATTTATTAGTTCCACTTACCATAAAAATGCAGTTAGTAGTTACAATTACAGACTGTAGACCATCGATTTCTCTACATACTTTGTTCACCCCTTTTACTCTGTTCTCTAATGATCCCCCCCCACAGGTCCACCACAGATCAGATATTATATGGGGGGTTGATCATTCTCAACACTGCAGTGACAGTGGTGCGGCGGTGACGTGCATATTGTGCTTGTTTTACAGGCCAAATAGTAGGTATATACGCATGCGCGCAAAACTGATTCCTGATTTACTGAGCCTGTTAAAGCGGACATATTTTTTCCACGCCATTCGTTGCCAGAAGACCCTGTGTGTACGTGTGGCACAAAATTACTTGCTCAAAACCATTTGTTTATCCCATAAATGCAACCGTGGCCTCATATGAGTGTGTTCCATTACTTTTGGCCACGTGTAGGGATTCCATTTTAATAATTTGGGCTTCATATGGGTTTGTGTCCTGGTACTTTTGGTCAAATGTGGGTTTGTGTCCAAATACATTTGGCCTCATTGCATAAAGCTTTTGCACACTACTGTAACTGTTCTAGACTAAGGGCTGAGGCAGATTTTCATTGGTGATCAGGAGTGTGTAGGGCTGCTGTTGTCTTTCCACTCACATACAAGAACTTGTGTTGTTGAGTGATGAGGGAGGGGAGTCACTGATGTGTCATGGGTGACCTCATGAGGGTGTTACATTCTGGATCTCCCTTTTATGTTATGATGCTTAAGTGCTACCAGATTTTGGACTGCAATTAGCTGAATGCTAGCACGTGTACTTAACCTCCTTAACTACATATTTTCTCTATTCTATGTATAGTTTCTGTGTATTTAACCCTTTTAGGACCTTAAGGATTGTATGCACATAATTTTTGTTTTGACACTAAATTCCTCTCAATCTGACAATGAAATTCACACATACATATCAAAACCAGTCTTATTTATATAATGCTATATTGAGTGGTTTCACACTAAATTGATCGCTCTAGGTTGTTTCAATTGCATTTGCCGTCTGTTTGTATAGGAAAAATGTATCCCATGGTCCTCAAAGGGTTAACCTATTATTTTTTGTGTAAAATAATTCTTACGTATACAGTAGCCAGTTAAAGCTATTGATAAGAAAAAAATGGATAACAGAAATGTAGATTTGTGAAGGACACCTAAACCGGACAGCATCTGACTGCTTTTACAGTACATGTTCCCCTCTCTTCTTCTTTTCCCATCTGGGTTAGGATCGATCATAGCAGAAATAGAAACACAAATAATGTGATGTGGAACCAAGTAGCACATGAACAGTAACATAGGCTGTCAGGAAGGAAATGTGTGCGTATGCTCTTTAAATGCCAGCTCTCCACTCATTTCTGCATCTAGAAGGTATTCGAATACTTTCATAAACCAAACTAGAGCTGTTCAGTATTGTCTGTCATATTAACAACATTGATGATGGTCTTCTTCTATACTTGTGATAAGATTACTAAAGAACATACATGCATCATATAGTGAAACCAGCAACTGTGAAAGCAACTTAAAAAAAAAAAGAATTAAGCATTTTGTAACCTAATCTCTATTGCATCAGTAGCACTTAAGCGTACAATCAATGAACAAACGTGAAAATGCAGTGACAAAAGAACAAATGCATACATGTTTATAAAAAACTCTTCCAATTGTTTATTTTTATAAATACTTCAGTCAGATGTCTAAACCTATAAAACGTATAAACTTGTGCTTACTTTATGTCAGATATAGTCCATTCTGTTCTATGTAGTTCTATGCGGTGGTTCTATGTAGTGGGTGGTGTGGGGAATCCCAAATTGTGCCAAGTAAGTGCACCTATGCTCACGGATCACTTTATTAGGTACACCTCCTTGTAACTACACTTACTTTGCATCTCATCCGTTCCTTTTTGCTCTTCTACAGTTACAGACTGTAGTCCGTATGTTTCTCTACTTACTTTTTTACTCTAGTGGTCAGGACCAACACAGATTAGGTACTATTTTGGTTGTTTTATCATTCCCAACAGAGCAGTCACACTGACGTGGTTATGATGTGTTAGTGTGTGTTGTACTGGTTTTAGTGAACCAGACACAGCAGTGCTGCTGGAGTAATTAAACAGCTGTGTCACAGCTGGACTGGAAATAGTCCACCCCCAAAAAACTTCCAAGCAGCAGCATCCTATAGGCAGCATTCCTTGAGCATTGATGAAGGGTTAGAGGAAGAATAACAAAATGTGAGCTGCTGTCTTTGACTTTACAGCTACAAGGTAAAACAATATGGTACGCAGTGAAAACTCAGCATTACTGTGTCTGATCCACTCATACCCGCACAACACACACTAATGTCAATGCAGTGCTGAGAATAATCCACCAACCAAATGGTGACTGATCTGTGGTTATACTGTGTGGGTCCTGACCATTACAGAACAGAGTAAGAGTAAACAGATGGACTACAGTCTGTAATTGGAGAACAACAAAGTGCATCTATATGGTAAGTGGAACTGATAAATGGACAGTGAGGGTAGAAACAAGGAGGAGGTTTACGCAATGGGTGAGTGTACTTGGGTCTCTGGTTTTCTCCAAGCACAGAAAACAGGGAAATTATTGCTCACATACAGTACACAGTTGCCATGGAATGAGATTAAAGACTTGATTGAATGGAGTTTGATTTAGACACTGACATTCAAGTATACGGAATATTAAGAAACAAATGCTGAATTTAATCATGTTCACTGATGGATTAACCGCACAGTTGTGTCCGATTCTTGGTCACACATTTCTGGCTTTTTATCAATGTGATCCATGAAGTATTTTGGCAGGATAGTGGAGTAGTTTGCCATTGCTTTATCCACTCCTCCCCATTTATCTGGGCTTGGGACCGGCGTGCAGCTGTTTCCAGTTACACGGCTGGGGTGTTTTGCATACACAAGTCAATGACAATTTACAGACGACAAATTAACCTAACACGCATGTCTTTGGACTGTGGGAGTACCCGGAGTAAACCCACGCAGACACAGTGAGGACATGCAGACTCTACACAGAAAGAACCCAAGCCGCTCCACCCTGTGATTGAACCTGGGACCTTCTTGGTGTGAGGCAGCGGTGCCACCCAAAATTAGTCAAATCTAACTGAAAACCAAGGAGACCGTGTACCTTGGAGGTGCAGCCACTTGCATGGTGAGGTCTTCATCCTGTACCTCGTCCAGGTCTGGGATTACTGGAATGTCTATAAAAAACACAGGCATGAACATAGTATGCACACTGCAAGAATTAAAGATGAAAGAGACAAAGACGTTTGTGTCTGGCTAGCGTGAGGGATATCACTCAAAAGAAGAAACAAACAGCCATCACAGATCAGAGATCATGAAACAATTGAAAAAAAAAACAGTATAAACAATTGAAAATGTCCTTTTAATTCACCATAAAACACTTCACAAACTTTTCTAAAAAAAAACAAAAAAAAAACCCACAGAAGCCCTCACAACAAGCAAGGCCATATGCTGATTGCTACTGCTTGGTGTTAGTCAAAGCTGCAACATATCTCGCATCTCTCCAATCACAAGGCTTCACAGATGCCGTTTGTCTCCTTTGGTAATTTTTGTTCATGTTGCGTGTGAACTGGCATTTGATTCCCACCCTCCCTCTACTGCTCCTTCTCACCCTCCGACTCATCAGCTCCACCTCCCCTCCCCACCACCCCCCTCTCTAATATCCTCTTCCTTGCTGCCCCCTGTCACAGTGGCCAGGCGGGCATGAATATTCAGTGAGTAAGGCGGCTTCTCTTCCTGCTGCGAGGCAGAGCACTGGTCAGGGGCTCCCTAAAAAAAAATAAAAAAATAAAAAATTCTCCCTCCTTACCCTGTATTCACCCCCCACCACCTACACACCCCACCTTACCCCCCTGCTACCCAAGCATTTGGGCCTTGTCACCAGTGGCTACCCCATGGACTCTCCGAGCTGGAGTGGGTGACCTAAGTGCCCATTCGGCCTGGGCTAGGCTCCAGGTGTGCCCATCTGTGTGGGGTCGGAAGTCACGGCGCGCCCTGGCAGGAGTCGCAGTGCCAAGAGCTGCCTGCCCACCGCTCAGAACAGTGGGAACCCGCTTTAATTGGCAAAACTCAACAGGACAGAGCATGGCGTTGCTCCCATAGAAGGACGGGGCAAACTTTCACAGCTCCCCTCCCTTTTTGGATGGACTTTCTTTGGAGTGAGCAAGTGTTATAGTGTGTGTGTGTGTGTGTGTGTGTGTGGGTTGTGCATGTTAGGGAGTGGGAAGGGTCGGGTGAGTCATAAACAACAGGAGCAGGTATGGTCCAGATATTAAGATGCTTTAAGGTCTAGACAGAATATGAAAAATGTCTGGAAAAGCTTGCATTATTAAAATGCACTAAACTTTTAAGCATTAACTGTTTATTTCTATAATATCCCAAAATGATATATGATTAATTGTACAATTCATAACAGAGACGTTATATAAAGTATAAAAGATAAAACATGCTTTAGATTGAGTTTGTTGCATTTTTAAAAATTTTTGTATTAGTTTGTATTAGTTAGTAGTTAGTTTATGTCTTTAATAAGTTATGTGTACTGTCTACTGGGATCTCGCATGTGAACGCATGACAAATTGTCCTAAAGCCTGCAGCTATAACATCTGTGACTCTTAGGAAACTTGGCAGAGGTGGATAACCTACACTTACTACACACCTTTATGAAAGTCTTTGTATGAGAGTCGAATGATTAAGACTTTATAATCTGAATGGATCTGTAAAGCCAGTAATGTACCATGTAGGACCTGTATTGCACTACACATTGGTTTACTGTAGACAGCATGCGTAGTGAAAAGGTAATAATTAAGATGACTACCTTTGGGTAGGCTGTAGAGGACAAATGGGTATGATTTTAGTCATAGCATATCAAAACATGAATGTTTCATTTAATTAAATGTTTCACACCTACTACCTACCATTTATTGAGCTTCTTCTTGCCACTGTTATCAAATTCCATGTTTATATTTAGCCATGAGTAACATGGCCATGTAGAATTGACACTCATGAGAATGCTGATAATGGTTTTACTTTTAAGACAATAAAATATAGTTGACAAAAATATAAATGACACTTCCCACTTCTACTATAGTCACATCAAAGACAGATAAATCTATAAATTAGGGCTGCCAATGAATGCATGAATATTGAGCTTGATCATTTAAGGCAGCTGTACTTAAGGTATTTGTCCAAAATAATAAAAAATAAATAAATAAAATAATAATAATTATTATACGCTCTCTGATTACTATATTAAGTATCCAACTTTGTATCCTCATTATCAGTTTGATCCGTTCCACTCACATTTACTAGCACTTAGTATTTCTACAACCATAGACTGTCCATCGGTTTCTCTACAGGCTGTGTTAATCCCCTTTACTCATTAACTGCTTTATTCAACACAAACTTTGTGGCAGCAGATGTGCTAATGGTCTCTGACTTCTACAAAGTGGAGCAATTATGGCAGATGTGTCTAATGCACAGTGAGTGAACATGGTGTCAAAAACTCTAGCAGCACTGTTGGGTCTGATCCAAGCGTATACCAATAGTACCTGACCAGTGTGAGTCCTGACTACTAGAGAATTGAGTAAAGGGGACTAACATGCTATGTAGAGAAAGTATGTTTACTACAGCCTGCCCAAATAGTTTCTATATCGTCAATGCAATTGCTCAAATTTACAATCAGTAAGAAGGTGATCCTAATAAAGTAATTGTTAGGTGTCGAGCATTACTAGTGCGTGCGAGCAATTACAGACACTTAACTGAATTTGCAGATTCTATAGAAACAACATTTGCTTGGCACTAATGACATGCTTGGCACATGGGATAACAGCTTGCAAAAGCTGTTTCTAATAAAAGTATCTAATATACTGAATATATTGCATTACAAGGTGTCATTAAGCCGTGTCATGTTTCCTGAGTTTTGACTGTAACGCCTCAGCAGTCGGCAATGAACATTATTAAAATAATGAATTATTAAAAATAAAACAAGTGCATTCTGTTGTAGCTTATATCATTTAGTTACATGGAATTGTAAGGTTTGGTAAAAATGAAAACATTTTTTTTTGGTGTCACAAAAATGTGATGAAACGTGAATTAATCTTTTCAGCATTCTACTGCGCGATTATTAATATTCCAATAATTAACGTAAATTAACCTAAAAATACTTCTAACAAGCAAGATTCTTCGGGGACTTTATCGACTGCGTGGGTCACAGCCACATGCCACACAACTCATGTTAAATTCCATCACCCTGACACTGATAACAAGCCCTCTTATGCATCCATTGATAACTTCTTGCTTTTCTCTTATTCATAATTAAATCTAATTAAAAATGCCAGCCTCGTTTAGTCACTGACAAGATTCATCTGTGTTTCTGATATCCAAATAAATGCGGGCACGCGAGGAGTGCTGCTTCATATTCATGAGGGCCTGGGTGACACTTTGTCCTCTCATTTCCAAAGCAGTGCGTTCAGCAGAATCCGTCCCCCCCGGACCCCCAATCAAATTTAATGGTCTTAGCGCAGTGACATCAAAAGCCTCTATGTCCAGCTCTTCGCAAATAGATTCTAGGCTTGTTTTTCTTCCCCACCTCCAACCCTCCCCACATCTGAGCGAATAATGCAATATCAACACAATTCTATAAAAGTTCAATGTGAAACATGGCGGGCTAGGCTTTGTGTATGCAAACTCCATGATTAAGTGGCAAAAGCAAAACAACATTTTTAAATGAGGTTCCGATGCTGCCTATTATGAGAGGTCAAAGGAGAAGCAGGGGTCAGAGAATACAAGCTAATAAGATGGAGCCATCAAAAAGCAAGGCTGCACTTCACAGGACTATTACAGCATTTAAATATTGTTTATTTCTCTGCAGTAAGACTGTCAAGGTTATTTGCTCAAATGGAAGAAATTGGATAAGGAGAAAGCAAAGAGTCAATATTGTGGGAGAAGATTTTATAGTGAATGGGTTAGGGTTAGGGTTTGCATAGTAAAGTAGTTAAAGCCTAAAAATATATATTTTTAGACTCAGTAGGAAGGATTTCGATTTTTTCTCGTTTTAAGAGAAAATTAAGCGTTTACTCCACTTGGGGTCATTGTGGGGGTGGAAGAGGAAGTGTCCGGAGCCTATCCCGTAATTTGTGGGGTGCAGACGAACACATATCCTGAGCAACATGAGAGTCCATTGGCCAGCTGAGCAGGGATAGCTATTGCAGCCTTAAAGGATGTCCCCACTAGCCCAGCTCCTCCTCCCTCAAATGGGCCTTTGACATCTGACCTGGCCAAAAGGGACTGCTGAGTACCTGAAAATTTGCAGAGGCAGTGGTGGGCTAGTGAACTGGCTGAATGCTACCCAAGTAGCATTCATCTTGAACAAAAACATGACTACGAGCACAGTAGGAGCAATCACACCCAAAAAAAAAAAAAAAGTCCATGGCACTCAAGGCGATCATTGTCCAAGCACTGATTTATTGAGTCAGACCAAAAATACCAAGGTCAATAGCTAGTACTGTAGTTTTTATAGTATATTAGACAGGCTTGCAAAATCAAAAAATAATATCAAAATAATCTGGATATTTACAAGTACCTTACTTGTGCACAATTCTACTGGTACTAATTCCAATTAATGCAGGACATCAACTGCTTATTTAAGGTTTTGACAACCAAATCTATACAAATCTCTCCATAATTATATACATGTATGATCTGTTTAATAAAGAGATTATGTTCTGTGAGAGAGGACATTAAATGGACACCATAGTCACATGGTCTTTTTATGCTCCTGTCATGTAAGTATAGATTATAGAGGGGAAATAAGAAGTCGGTCAAGCATACTGCTGAAAACATCAGTAGAACACTACCATCAACACAGCATCTCTAACACCACCTCACTCAATTTATGGACTTTATAAACAATTTAGTGACACACTAAACGACCCTGTGTAGCATAAAGCCAAAATGGAAGCCAAAACTGCATTGATAAAGTATCATGGACAACACGGAAGATCAGCCAGATGATAGAGATTCCACAAATGACTGTAAACCAGACAATATAGTTATAAGATTGAGAACATACAAGTAGTGGGGGAGCATAAAAAGGAGTACTACTTATAATAAAGCAGGCACTTAAACACCATTGTTGCTTGTTATAACAAGTAGTGGAAAGTCATACACACAAACACCAAAAATAAAACACATTAACCCTAGTCAGAACATTCAAACATCCAAAGTGAGCTAACAAGCAAGCACGCACGCACATGACTGGTAAGGTGGATATACACAAGCACACACTAATGATGGACTACCACTCAAACTGTCACATCTGCTCATGGAGCCACAGCATTGTTTGACTTTTGTGGACACCAGGTGTTTATGGCCAGAACGTCCAGAATTAAAAGCCTGAAATATATATTTATTATTATATTATTTAAGATGTTTTGCTCAGGCACTCATTAAACGATGCCTACCTGTATAAATAATTCCAATGATCAACTATTATAAATTTTCTAACTAGTGGAACTGAGGATGGGTAATGTCACAATACATTGCTAACCAAAGGTGCAAGATGATACAATATTGCAATGTAAAGAAAACTGCCCGGAGAATTTGGCATGACTAAATATCACCAGAACAATAAAGACATTAAATATCGCTGGTATGTTTCCAGTACACCTTTGCGTCCAGTGAAATGCAAATAAATGTCTTCAGTACTCACCTAAAACCCATTACGATTAAAAAAATAACACACTTGACGATGCATCACTGGCAAACTGGTTGTTCAGGAACCCTAACGTGACTAAATTCCATCTCTGCGAGCCCTCAACATGAACACTTTAACAAGCCTTTATTTCCAAAGTGGCAAGCAGTGGCTACGGTTTTCAGCCCACCTCTTTACTTTTGGCAATTTCAGCCCTTATTTCCCCAGCTGCTTGCTAGAAAAATGGAACAATTATTCCAGGCTATGCTTTGCTGAAGGTTCTGACATTATTTGTAGGGTGGACCTCAGGGCTCCAGGGTGCGCGGGAGCCATGTTCCCAATGGAAAGACACTTCAGGCAAAGAATAGTGTGAGCGAAGGCATGCACGAGTGTTCCTGCACCAGTTACGGCCTGTGGGATTATGGCCATGAAGAATTGGCTCGCTCCCGCATGAAATATGGAGATTAAGTTAAGAAAAATTATATAAAAATGTTATAAATACATGGTCAATTCTAGGCAGCAAACCTTTAACTGCAGTTGAAAATACCAAGTGTAAACTCTAGGAATAAAAAAAATATTTTGTTTGTCAAAATTATTGGCACCAAGACTATGTAGAAAGTCTTACTACGTGTCATCAGATTCCCTCTTGTAAGAAAAGAGTAGCCTAGTTCAAAAGATGCAACTGGAATAGTGACTAAAAGCAGATTCTATGATTAAATAGAATGGGAATCGAACTTGAATGAGTTTGTTTCCAATTCAGTGAGTGCCTCTGTGCAACCTGCCGCTGTTGATCGCCTTCCTTCCCCCTCCAAAGGCAGACAACGGTGAGAGCATGCAGAGGAACATGTCACTTCTGCCATATCCATCCGCCTCCTTTGCCAACACCAAGATCGGTCAATGGGGCGTTGGTGCAAACGTGAGAAGATGATACCTCTCTGGCTTTCCCTCCTACAGACAAGGCCAATTGTGCCTGTGGAGTCTCCTCAGTGGAAGATCTGCAATGTTGTAGGTTGTTTGTCCTCCAAAGGTCATATAAACCTGGTTCAAATACATATATCAAGACCTCCATAAAGTGCCAGGAGATATCAAATGAAAATCTTGTTTCTCTGCCAAGAAGCTTTAGTTGGGCCATGGTTTGATTATATAGCAGGACAATAATTGACAACATGCACCGGAATAGACACAAAGTTTATCAAGCAAGGCATCAAGTTATTGATACTGGCAGCTCATCTTTATCTACTAATCCCACTGAAAACTTGTGGGTTCCTCATGAAAAAAGTGGTTTCTTGGCTGCTACCCTTCTCAAAATACTATTCCTGATGAAGCTTCTTATAAGGGCATCCAAATAGCTCCCAGATGCTGCTACTGCTTAAGTATAAAGGGAAGATCATAAATACTTGTCACTGTAGCCACTATAAGCTGTTTTTCAGTTTTTAAGTGTTAAATACATGTTTTCTGTATTTTCTAGTTATATTCCTATAAAGAATAAACTAATTATATAGAGTGGGACCAAAAAGTATTTAGTCAGCCACCAATTGTGCAAGTTCTCCTACTTAGAAAGATGAGAGAGGTCTGTAATCTTTTTTTAATTAAAATAATCTAGGAAATCACATTGTAGTATTTTTAAAGGATCTAGTTGTAAATTATGGTGCAACATACGCATTTGGTCAATAACTAAAGTTCAACTCAATACTTTGAAACATAACCTTTGTTGGCAATGACAGAGGTCAAACATGCCCTGTAAGTCTTCACCAGGTTTGCACATACTGTAGCTGGGATTTTGGCCCATGCCTCCATGCAGATCTCCTCCAGAACAGTGATGTTTTGGGGCTTTCACTGGGCAACATGGACTTTCATCTCCCTTCACAAATGTTCTATGGGGTTGAGGTCTGGAGACTGGCTAGGTCACTCCAGGACCTTGAAACGCTTTTTACAGAGCTACTCCTTAATTGCCTGAGCAGTGTGTTTGGGAGGACAGAAGAGCTTCTTAAGGAAGAAGTTACTGTCAGCGAGAGCCAGAAATCTTGCTTGTTTGTGGGTGACAAATAAATCTATAAATTAATTCTTTAAAAATCCTACAATGTGATTTCCTGGATTTTATGTTATGGGATATTACGTTATGGGAATATTTCGTTGTGAAATATTCCCTTATTGGGGTGAGCAGTGCATTTTCATAGCCTGTTTAACAAACTTTGCAAAAGGTGCCAATGATTTTGTAGTTGATTGGAGGTCTAAATAATCAGCACAGGCTTTGACACTTAATTTTCTTTAAAGAGGTTGTAGATCACAGACTTGCCATAATCTAGTTTTAAAATGGATGGTCATCAACTTGACATTATAAATAAATAAACATTTAGATTAATTAGAGGAATAAACATTCAGATTCATTTAGGATTTTCTGTATAGAAAACGAACTCTGTCACAATTCACTACTCTTGGTGTAAGCAGTGTAAGTGCTATCTGTGGAATCTGTCTCGACTGTGGTGATGTGAGCAGCGACACTAGCAGAGCTGCAGGGGTACTCACCGCTCTCATCATCCGAGCCCTCGGGGGTCTGAGGCCTCAACCGCCGACTGTACACAAACAACAACAACAGGTGTTACAAGCAAAGGCAACGGAATGCTTTAAACAATCGCCCAAGAAAACAGGGGCCAAAGTCTCCTGTGCACAGTAATCCCATGCTTATTACTCCTGCTGTCCTGCATGGCTCACAGGAGCAGGTAAAGGTGTGGAGGAATTAAAAAACAAATCATCTTGACCCCACAACCTCTGCTAAAGTGATGGGAAATCAACCAAGATTAATCAGAGTGATTGTTCTCAGAAAGTCAGATTAAGATGCAACCAAGGACAATTTTCTACCAGTGAGAATCAACAAACATTTCTCTAGTACCTCTTTGTAAACTATTTTATTTAATCAGCAAATATGGAATAACTGTGTTAATACAAGGACTAAAATACATAGAACTTACTCCTCGACCTCCTCAGCACCTTGTCTTCTTCCAAACCTTTAAAAGACAAAATGAAGGTTAAAGTATACAACTTTTTTTTCCTGGGGAAAAAAAAATTATCAAAACTCCAGAATAATTCAAATGCAGTCAAATTCAAATGCAATGAAGCTTTGACCATGCATAAACTCTGGATGTGATACATGAAACCTTGAATAATGAGACTATTTGACTTGCATTTAATCGTAATTAAAAATTACTAGATAATAATAATGATAATAGGTTAAACGTATATAGCGCCTTTCCCAAGCTCAAGGGCGCTGTACGACAACAATGGGTTTTTAGACTGGCATTAAATTATAGAGAAAGCAGCGACAGAATGGAGAAAAAAAGAATGGATGGAGAATAGTGTGAGATGAGTTTCACTAAACACGCAAGGCTTAAACCAAGAAAAACTCTAAAAATGTAGATATCCATTTGCTATATACATAAAGCAAGCAGTGACTAGGGCAAAAATATATGCGTTGATTAAGCATATAAAACAAATCGGTGTTGATTCTGATTAATCGGGTTCAACGTGGAGGAAATGCTTCTCCTGGTGTTATAGTGCCCCCTAGTGTATAAACAATACAAAGGAGCGCTTTTTTTATTTCAGACGAGGCCAAAAAACAGCTTATTTCAGTTTTTATTTCCTGTTCAAATATTATATAGGTTCAACGGGCATACAGTACAGGCACTTTAATTAGCTTTGGCAAATCAAATTATTACAGCTATATCTGTATTGTGAGAAAGTCATACTTGTCAGACTTAAACTCGTCATTTAGCAAATGCCCTTAACCAGAGCAGCCTACATGAGAATTTGCCAGATATGGGCTTTCCTCAAAAACCCAACAATGGCAGCTTGGCATAGGTGGGGTTTAAACACTGGACCTTCCCGTCCATAGTCCAGTACTTTACCTGTCCAAGTAAGTAGAATTTTTTTCTACCTGCGTTATTTAACCTGAATGCAAATATTGGCAGTCAACTGCAAAAATGCTCTGGACATTAATAATACTATTAACGCGTTTCATTGTTCAAGGGACATTATAGGATCTGCTGATCCTAACCATATAGTGTACTCTCGCCCATATGTACGCGTACATGTGTCAAGTCTTGTGTGCCAAATACAACACCTGAAGTATATCGCCAAGTTCTAACATTTTAAATAATACATTTGATTAAAGCAATCTTGGCATCAGTTTTTGCTGCTTGTTGTTCGAGTCCCTGTCTGGTTCCTCGTTCCTTGACTGTCCACTCTTTTCCCCATAGGCCACTCTGGCCTGGGATCCAGAAGAGATAATGACGCTGATCAGCATTGAATTCTGTGTAAAAAGCGGATTGACTGATAACGTCCTAAGCTAGTAGCAGGGCATGATCTTCTGCTGTGATAACTTAGCTCTGGCTCAGAAAAACTGTTCTGCAGATCTCCTGTCCCACTACTGCTTCTGTTAAAACTCTGTCTAGAGCCTTCAAACCATCAATATATAGCGATTTGCCTTAGAACACTTGGAATCCTTGCTTTGGAAAAGTCAGAATCCTTCTCCGATGCTAAAAAATTTAGTGTGGTATGTGTTTGAATGTGTAAAATTAATAACTATTCTGTGCTTTGCCCAGAATGAATTGTGGTTGCCTGAGACTTCAAGGCATCATATATAATCATTTTAAAGTATTACATATGAAGCTTCAAGCTTTGTTTTAACATCATATATAATCCCCTCGGGTAAATAAAACGCTTTTAATTTATTTAATTACCTGTTAAAACCCTTTCAGAATTACCTTCCTTTCAATTTGAATCACAAGTCATGATACCCGCGCAGATCCTGCATGAACCAATGGCAATGAAAAGATAGACTACACTAATAAAGAACTCGTTAATCCATAATAACGAGCCTGTAAACGGAAGATTAACAGCAAAACAAAGTCAGAAAGCCATAGACTGTCTCCAGTTATGTTCCCAACATTATTAATAACGTCTCAGATTACATGCTGGTCATCATTAACACTAGGGCAACTATTTGAACGCATTGTAGGAGTATTTGATTAAGAAAATCCAGTTAACTTTGCAAACCCCTCTGCTCTACTGTATATACACAGACTCGCACTGTAAACTGATCTGAGAATAATATAAGACAGCAGCTTCTCGACCTGCTGCCCTTCGTGTCTGGGCTGAGCAGCACATACAGCACATTGCAGGTTTTGTGATTAAGACTCATGCAAGGTAAAGCGATAGGCATGGTCAAACTGCCTGGAAAAAGTTGTTAGGGATAAAATATATTGTGACAACCCGGCTTCAAAGGTTCATCAATAAACTGACAGATCAGTTAGTGTCAATTAGACGTGATAGATGTGCAAATCCTGGGATTTCTGCTGTGGGATTAGCGCGAGCAGGGCGGCCGTGATTGAGCACGAGGGGTGACATTGAGTGGAAAAAAGTCCTTGCCTGCTCTAGAGGGACCATTAGTTACTTTGTTTCACAGAGGAGGATCAATGCATCGTGAACCCCTTTAACACCTTATGCAGCACTCCATCCACTCGCTCTCCCTCCTTTATCGCTCTCCCCCTCTCTCAACCACGAGAAGTGAAATCAAGATGGGTTAGGCTGGCACGCCGAGCTGACACCCTGACCTGCCTTGAGACAGATGTATAGAGGTTCTCGCTACTATGCGGACCAGTGATTCAGAAAACCATGTAAATGAATCCAATCAGGGTGACTTGTTCCCTTCAGTGTGCAAATCTACGCATCTCCAGCTTTGAAGGAGAGTGAGTGAGTAGTGAGGCAGCATAGCGCTGAATCCACCAGAACAAGCAACACACTGCCACCGGTTGTCATGTGCACCAATATGGCAGAAAGATGGTATGCATCACAGCTTCCTTAAAACTGAAAAGCATCCCGTTAAGCTTAAAATTCAATAAGCTATCTAATTAACTATACTAGGTCTTATCATTCTGTGATAATTAATAGCCCAATGCCAAAGTAATCGAATCAAAGGGTGCACTTATTATTCCTTGTACATTTCAGCAGAGAACATCGCCCTCTATTGGTCCTAATGTACCAACGCATTTCTTAAGAATTTTTCAAAAATGCGTGGTTTGAGAAACTATAAAGAACCAATCAAACTCAGTCTTTCCCTTCAGAAAATTTCATTCACATCGACCGATTCTGGTTGAAAGATTTGACCACTTATGCTGAGCAATTTAGTAGTAAAGAGCCTGGGGCTAGGCTTGGGGCAATAATTGATATATCACCTGTCAGCTTTAGGTAGTCAGTTATCTATGTAGGTAAACGCCACGTAAACATGTTTGCTAACTATGTGGGAGAAGAGGTTCAAGTTCAAGTTCCAGTTATACTATACAAAGGGTGTTTGGCTAACTTTGCTTATAATACATGTGTAATTAGTTTAGCATCTGTCAAAAAAGTAATAAGGGTTATTGTTTTAGCTTGATTCCGTTTGTTGTGGAATTTAGGAAATTTTGATAAAAACGTGTTCAGTGGTAACTTGCGTCTTGCAAAGTTCATTGAATAGAAGGGGGTTGCCACCCACTGGATGACAGTGGGTCAGGTGGGAATGTCCTATATGGCAGATATTTGTTCGTGTTGTTCAGTATGAAAGCTTGAATGAATGTTGTGAAGCTTGTTTTCTGAGACCCCCATTTATCTCTATAGATCTTTTGAATATAGTTTTAAATGAGGCGTCTGATGGCTAGATGCTGTTTGTGTGTTTGGCTTATTTACCATCAGCACCAGTGGCCATTTCAATGTTGCCAATTTAACATAATCAATAACCTAACACACGTCAGTGGGAGGAATCTCGGAGTACCCGGAGTAAACCCACACAAACACCCAAAGGACATTCAGACTCCACACAGAAAAGTCGCAGGCCGTACCACTGTGGGACTGTGAGGCGGCGGTGCTACTTCGTGACCCACTGAATGAAGGGTGCTTTCCCCACTTCCCCCACTCCAAAGGCTCCGAGAGGCTACTTTTGGGTTTGTACCTATTGGCAAGACATCACTGACTGTTAGACATGCCTCTATGATGCAATCAGACATTTTACCCAGTTAATAGCCTGGGTGAGGAGAACCACCGCAGGTGATGGGATAATATAGATTATAATCAATGGTTTTCTGTAGTCGCAAGGAGGTATAGGAAGAGCGTGATTTGATTTGATCAGCGTTACCAAACCCAGAAATGTGAACAAACTCATTGATAGAACATGAATAATAACCACAGTTAGATGGTGTCTGTGTGGACTTACTTGGTAGCACTGGTCCCAGTGGACTCCTCGGCCCAGCCGCCCTGTCGGCGAGGTGGTTTAGGTGGAGGTCCCTAGCACATGGCAAAAACATTCTATGTGTAAAATATTCCTTTCTTATTGGTTAGCAGATGTGTCAGCAAACCATAAACGTAGACCTGGTCGACAAATCTAAACCAGCAGTCCTACCAGAATGTGAACACTGACAATGTAAATAAATAATACGGAATATCTATACTGCTTTTTTATGCGTAGTAAATTACAGTAAGACATGCAGTAGTGACTAAGGATTAAAATACACGTTTTGCATTTTCATCATTAGCTGAAGAAGCAAAACATAAAACAGCTTGGAAAGTAAGTGGCCATGGTATAAGCACAAGACGCCCAGTTGAATGCCCTTCGTTCATTCATTAACTTCTTTCAACTAGAGATGCACAGAAAGAGAGAAAAAGGACATATTTAACAGGAAATTAAATAATAATCAGCCTTGACCTGAAAGCACAGAAGGGAACTTAAGAAATAGGTGTAAATAACAGTACTCAATGGTCAGGGGTTTTAGACACTTAAAAGGTCTGAAGAACACATTTTGTAGTTTTGATAATATATTAATGTAATTAAAATGTCCCTTTGCTATACTGCACTAGTCAGCTGAGATGTGTTCTGATTGAGTAGCAGCAGATTGACAGCACAAACCTATTATTAAACTATACTATACAAGAGAACTGTAATCACTTGTCATGTAGCATTAATACAATCATGTATTATTCAAAATCACATTAAAATGCTAACTGAAATTCAGTATTAGATTTGGCCAATTTTTTTAAGCCTAGCTGTTATAATTTACACAAAATACACCAACTGAGCCATAACACTTAATACTGGTAATGTTTGTAGCTGCTCACATCTGATTCTCGCACTGCATGCTTTATTATTGTGGTCTTTATTTTTCAAGGGATTGCAAGGAAGTTTCGATTTACTGGCAAAGCTCAGAGGGTTTGTTCTACCCTTACACTTGAACAATGTCTGAATTATGATTTGGAAAAGGTTACAGTGCTCCATGCCTGTGAACGCGTTCTTGAGGCTTACTGGTGAGCCTTTAGGGAGTTGGCCAGTAAGCTTTGTGGAATTTGCTATAGATCAAACGGTCCCCTTTGAGAAATGGTGTACCACTAGTAAAGTGGAGGATTTTCTGACCTGCTTTTCCTGGAAGTGTTTTAGGATTGTTTAGGAGAGCACGTAGTCCTTTACTTCAATGAGCACAAACTGGACGATTTGGATCAATCTGTATGTTCTGACCTTTGTGCATTCACCGAGTTTGGTTACCTGTGGCGTCTGTATGGTTGCTGTAGCTTGTAGCCAAAGTAGCTTTGCTTAGCTTAGCTTTTGCCCTTGGTTTATTATTATCCTGTTTGGCTATTTTGGTCGCTATTTGGCTATTTGGTTCTTCTTCGGTCTCCGCTGTCTTTACTGTTCTTGCCTTTGTTACAATCATTGGTTGTTTGTGTATGAATTTTGGGAGCATAGTGTGTGGTTTGGTCCTTTGGTCCCAACACTTGGGTCCTAGCATTCAAGTGGATATTATTTTGACCAACTAATCAAAAAAAACATTGTTGCAGACCAACTTCAGTATTACCTAATGGCAAAGGCCTCTTTCAGTAGGATAATGTAGAGAGCCTTGGAGGAATATTGGAGGCTTGCATATTATTAGGTAGGTGGTTTTAATGTCACGGCTGATCAGTGTATATTTAAATTTTACACTGCTCCAAAAAATTAGGGGATATTTAAGTATGGGATATTTCCTTTTTAAATATCCCCCATTTTGTAATATTTGTAAGCAATATATATAAAAAATATATTTATAAACACTAATTAGCATAGCCTTTTACCTGGGTCAGGTGTAAAATCTTAACGTCATCATATTGTGTACTGTCTATAATCACAGCTTTTGGAAGTTTCTATAGACGAACAGATGCTTCTAAAGCTGCTCCAAGACTGAACTAAACCAACTAAGCACTGAATATCTGCAAACTAAAGAGTGAACAGAAGGCAGAAAACTTCTGAAAAAAAAAACCACACAAATCCACTGTTTATTGTAATTTACCATAAATCCTGAGCTGTGAAAATCCCCCAAAACCATAGAATATTTATGGCATGTAATGTTCTTGTGTGAAAAACACGTGTACCATTATCTCATTGATTCACATCTCTTTCTGGGTTATAAACACAACTCGTTAACCCTTATTTAAAAACATTGGAATGCCTAAATTTGTTGTTGAATTTAAGGAAGAATTTATCCCATCTGCTTGCTTTGGCACTTGGTCTATTTCTTTGTTTATCTGACATCTCTAAAATACTTAAATCAAGATTTACTACATACACTTGATCCTACACTACATACAGCTTGATCCAAACCATCCAGTTTGTGCCTTCCACAAACATGCTGGAAGATGGACATGTTGGAGGGAAGCATTTGATCTTAGCAATATTAAAACAGAATGAGCTATTTCAACAATTCCTGATGGGGTTAAGGAACATAAAATAAACTACAAAAGCATTTGTCACACCAGTACAAACCTAGCAGTTTGATTTGTTTGCAACTGGATGGTCACTGTTTGAGCTGTACCTGACCGTCAGTCTTAGTTCCATCTGCTTTTTCCTGTTCAGGGTCATAGGGCAACACAGTGCATATTCTCAGTACATATATCTATACTCTGGGGGATCTCCATATGTCCCCAGCAAATGATGAAATACAATCCCTCCAGTGGGTTCTGGATCGTTCCTGAAGTCTATGTCCAGAAAATGCCTGGAACAGACCTATAGGGTCCAGGGTTAAAACCCTAACTCTATCAATTTGCCACTGTTTGGTCCTTAAGCAACGATCTGAATAAAAAAAGCAGTTAATGAGAGGAAGCCCACTACCATCCAGAAGTTGAAGCTATTCTGTACAGAAGAATTGGCTAACTTTCCATCAAGCTAATGTACAGGATTGATCATTAGTTGCCAGAAAAGAGCACGTGTCAAAAGCTCATTTACTAAGCACAAGGTTGCATGCTCTCACACCCTGCTATTCCAATAAGCATGTGTGTGGTAGTTTTGTTTATAACATAGCAGATCCTGTCTGGGGGACAAGAGGCGATTCTGAAGAATGAGCAGCATGATGAATGGCAGAGTGTGGGAACTGCACACAGGACTGCAAAGAACTCTGAATGCTAGGAATGAGCCAAAATAACTCCAGGAAAAAAAGAGCTCCCTCATTCTCATTCTTAGATTCTGAAAATAGTAAGTTGGATTAAGATCACAGACATCAAGCAGAGAAAAGAGTGGAACTTTTGCAAGATGGAATATTACACAGAGGGTGGGTGGGCATCGAATGGCATGAAAAGACCCACAGAATCTCTCATTACCAAATTGGGCCAACAAATGACAGAGCTCTAAAGGAATTTCTTTAGCTTAACAAAAAAACGCAAATGATATTCCATTACTGAGGTTTTTGAGGCCATAGCTAGGTGGAACTTAATGTCCACTTAGAGACAGAGAATGAATCTGGATGTATTCTTAAAATCAAATGAGGAAAAATGGATATACATTGAAGCAATTTATTTTCAAACCTGCTTAACCCAATTCGCGGTTGTTGTAGTTTGGTGTCTATCAGCATAGGGCATAAGGGGGGCACAAGGGGGGCACTAACTCTAATCAGGACACCTATGCATTGCAGAGCACATGTACAAACAGATGGCGTCTGGGCCACTAGGGCCCCTTTTAAAGTGACAATGCTTACAACTATTCCACCTCACCTCACAGCTACAGGGACCATGAGCTGTTTGGGCTTTGCATGTTCTCCCTATGTCTGTGTGGGTACTACTGGTTCCCTCTCATGTTCCCTCCCCTAATTTTAAAATGCAACATCCTGCTCCCAGTTAGTCACAGGGTGCTCCCGTCTCTATTAACTTTTACCCCATCAACATTAACATGTCTTAATCAGTGCATACACATTAGGACTCAGGACTAGCAAATCAGGTTTTTTTTGTATTTTTTCTTTTCACTGCACATTACACAGCCTGCCAGCGATCTTTCTCTTGTCAATCTACCAGAGAAAGAAACGCTTCCATTTGGCTCTAACTCCTAAATGTACTGTGCACAAAACAGCACATGTAAGAAGCTGTTTTAAAGCTAAAGCACCCTCAAACGTAATGAAAAGCTTTAAAAAAAAATTACAGGACAGTTTAAAAAAACTACAAGAATATTGTGACCATTCTACTGCCTAAATTACTGCACTTAATTGGTAAATACCACATTTGGATTAAATTATCAGTAGAAGGGGTGGGTACTGGAAAAGACTATAAGACTACAAGAACAAAAACACAATCCAGCTAAACCATCTTAAGATGTAAAATGTACAAACAGTTATGAAGGATTATGCAATTCTACTAGAGCCCTGGGTTCCAAAGTGGGGTCTTCTCAACAAAAAGTGTGTCAAAACAATTTGCACAGGTAAATAAAATTAAAATAGCACACATATTGGAAACTACAATTACATTAAAATACTTTTAGTTAAATGTCACTTTTGAAAGAAAAATAGCAGACAAAACAAAAAAAAACAGTAAAAAGGCAAAAAAAGCTATAAAAGCAATCAAAGAGAAAAGGAATAAAGTTTTTACTTATCTTACATTTAACGTTTTAAAAAAGATTTGTAAAGAATCATTTTATTCTTTTTACAGGTAGAGTGCGCAGGAAAGGTATGAAGTAATTCAGAAAACGATCTACTTCCTTTCCTTCCCCAATTATCAAACAACATAGCAGGTTAGTGGTACAGATATAGCTTATGTTATATCATGAATTCCAATAACAGGAGGATGGATATTGGGGAAACACGGCGTGGCCAATTAAATTTGTTAGGTTTGCTGATAAAAGCCAAGATGTAAAATGTTAATTACCCTTGAAACTTATTTTGCCCAAGTTAGGCGCCTGAATATCAATGAGAATAATCTGAAATGGCTCTCAGGTTTATAAACATTGCGCTGTAAGTGCCCCAAAATACAGCATCTATATATGGAAGAGATTGAAGCCCTGTGGTTGTGTAAATATATTAGAAAAAACAGTGAAATGTCCACGTTATACGCTCAATAATACGCCAGTTTAACATTGCTTCACCATTTGCCATTGTTTGAGTGATGTGAGATTGTGTGGTCTACTGTAGTCCATCTCACCAAATAAAGCCAAAATTGACTCGGCTCTTTCCCTGCATGTCAACCTCTGCCCTGTTTAATGCCGGACATATTTTTAGATTTAATGAGTTTAAATCTGATCATCAGGCCCGGTCGCACACGACCCCCAAAAATGTAGCTAGAAGGCCCGAGAGGGCACGAGAATGAGATTTTGTATGAGAAAAGTCTAATTTAGGAATTTTACAGGCTAAATGCATTGCTAGAATTCCTAGTGGAAAGAAGCCAGTCCATGTACAGTTCTCATCACTCTGGCGGAAAAAAAACAAATTCTCCATAGTGGAGATGCCTTTGTGTTGATGCAATACCACCACACTGACAACGCAACGACAAATGGTTATAGTTGAATAGTGCTTTATAGTCTCTAGGCATCAGGCCTATTTAAACTCTTGCGTATCTTTGTTAAAATCATGCTGGTGATTGTTAGATCATTCTAGACTCTTCATAGCCTTATTCGTAATTTCATGAGTACTAGGCCATATTTTGAGCTCCAGATAACCAATGATTGGTAGCGAATATTCATCTTTTTAAATCGCTTACCTGTGTTCGGTGCCGTACTAAATCCGATAGCGAATACAGCGTTTTCTGTTTGGTTTAAATCCGTATAAAGTGGTTCTAGTGTATTAAAGAAAGTCTTTTGTTTTTTTTACCGTTTCATTTCACTGAAGTGCCGAATCTAGCCGAATCTAAACGACCGATATGCTTTTTGTTATTTTATAATCTTTATAAATCTATTTGAATAAAAATATACAGTATATTACAAATTAACAAAATATGGAACAAATTGCAAGCTACAAATTTGGCACAGCCTAGAGCACAAGTACTGTAACGTTATACCAAGTGGCTTTTGGCACATGGATAGAATTACTAAGCAAAGTAACACAACTAAGAGCTAGAAACAAAGCCATGCATTTGGTTACTGTACCGTATCATCATCCTCCTAGTTTAGGTGCATGAATTAAAGCAGAAGCAGATAAACAAGTCTGATTAGCAAACGTAATGATTAAATGATCCGTGAGGTGAAATTAGATGGATTGGAAGAGAATGTGGCCAGGCTGATTTTATACACCAGGGTTTACCTCTCCAGGAGCCGAAGTAGATGATGTCCGGCTGGGTCGAGACTCTGCAGACGACTGATCGACCGGCTGACGAGCCCGTCTGCCACTTTTTGCAGCCTGTAAAATTTCATTGGCAATGTTGATTCAAACGATTGGAATTTGTCAGGTTCATAAGTTGTATTGCCTCAATGTTGAAAACATTACACACAATACACATATGGCAGGAATAACCACTGGGCATTTTCTAAAATTAAAAAAGTTAATACTGCAGGAAAAAAAGACATTACCACAAATTAATTCGTATTTTAAAAGAAAGAATTTAGCACGTGTACATTTGTGCAGACGGTTCGGACCTTTTCAGAGTGTTTGTACGGTCTTTGATCTTAAGTGATGTCTTAACTATTCATTATAAAGGGCAGAGGTGTTCTTGTTTTTTTCCATGTTTGCAGAATAGATTTTAGTATCTGCTCCCTCAATGCATGTAGGCATTCAGACAAGACAAAGCGAGCATCAGAAAAGAACGGAAATGTGCTTTAAATGACGTTGAACATTGACACGGTTCTTGGTGCTAGACGGGCTGGACTGGGTATTTTGAAAAAAGATTATCTATTGGGATTTTCACTCTACGGTTTAGAAAACAGTTCAAAAAAGGAAACTATCCAGTGTGAGAACGAGTTACGGTTCTCTGGGCAAAAATGCCTATTTGATTCCAGACATTAGGAGAGAATGAGCAGACCGGTTCAAGCTGATAGAAAGGGCAGCAGTAACTCAAACAATCACTCATTATAACTAAGGTATGCAGGGGGGGCATATCTAGAGAAGGTTACAAAAAAAATCTTATGCACTGAAAGGTCTCAAGAGCCTGCACACTAATTAAATGGAAAAATAACTGGACAACTATGGACCTTCCTAAAGCTGGCCACTAAGTAATCAGGGGAGGTTGACTTGGATAAAAGAGATTAACAAGAGCCCGTTGGTCACTCTGAACTGAACTCCAAAGATCCTGTGTGAATATGGGTGAAACTTCTAGAAGGTCAACCATCACTGCAGCACTCCACCAAACTGGGCTTTATGACAGACTGGCCCGTAAGAAGGCTCAGGTTGCTGGTGGTGTAATGGTGTTGGGGACAATTTCGTCCCTTAATACTAATTCAGCATTTTTTCAAGTTTCAACACTAACTTTACATCACAGATGTGTTTGTTTGTGTTTATTTTGCTTTTTTAACATCGCTTATTGGCATCAGTGGCCATCGAGCAACACACACAAGGTTACATGCATACACAAGTTTATTTCAAGACTAGTCATACATACACAAGTCAGTGACAATTTAGAGACACCAAGTCACGCATGTCTTTGGACTGTGGGAGGAAACCGGAGTACCCGGAGTAAACCCATTCACACATGTAGGACATGCAGACCTCACACAGAAAGAACCCAGGCCACTCCACTGGGAACCCGGGACCTTCTTGCTGTGAGGCAGCGGTGCTACCCACAGAGCCACCATGCCGCCCCATCACAGACATGCAACCGACAAATCTGCAGCAACAACGTAATGCCATCAAGTCAATATGAATCGCTAAATGCAAACTGGGGTGAGCCCCGGGACAAGAATGGTGTACCTAAAAAAGTGGCCAAAATAAAGCTGAATCGGACTACGTCCCCATTGCCGTTGCTTAGCAACCGGACGCTTTAGTTCACAACACGCGCTAATGAATAAAAAGCTTAAATGCGATGGTTATCCTAACTGTTCACTGAAATCCTGTCTAATAAACACAGTAAGGATTTGAAATGAACGCTAATTAGCTTTCAGCTAACACAGCTAAGGCTACACAACTACATACAGTATGTCTGCTAGGCTAAGTTTGCTTACAAACAAGTATAGTGCGAACATATGGAAACAAAATGTTTACATTCAGTAAAGCACATCACTTACACTTTTGGGGAATCCGTTAAAAGCGTTATCACTCATCTGCAGCGAGTCCTCCATGTTTCTATAGCTCCAGCTAAACACACTCCGTTATTCCTCTGCTTCCCTCTGGAGTCTGGGATTTACTTCCTGGAGTCGCGTAAGCATGACTGCTTGAGCACCGTTAATCGTCGGTGGTTTCAAATAACAATACGAAAATTTCCAAAACACCTTTCTACTCGTGCAGTAGGGGAAACATATCAATAATATTAGTATAAATAGTTTAAAGGTTTTCAATGAAGAAACGAATCTTCAAAAAACGTCCCACTGCATAACAAAGGGACGTCGGTTTGATATTCAAATTGGCATTAATTACAATGTCATGCGTGCAAAAGGCAAAAGGGTCTCTTAGGAACCTTGAGTGCTGCAGATTTTTTTTGTAACCTTGGTCAGATCTGTGCTTTGCCACAATTCTGACTCTGAGCTCCTCGGGCAGTTCCTTCGAGCTCATGATTCTCATTTGCATTAACATGCACTGTGAGGTCTTATATAGACAGATGTGTTCCTTTAATAATCAAATCAGTTCAATTAAACACAGCTGGACTCCAATGAAGAAGTAGAACCATCTCAAGAAGGATAAGAAGAAATGAACAGCCTGTGAGTTAAATTTGAGTGTCACAGCGAATGGTCTGAATAGTTATCATGTGATATTTCCGTTTTTCTTTTTGAATAAATTTACAAAATATCTACTGTTTTTTTCGGTCTAGATGGGATGCTGAGTGTACGCTCATGAGAAATAAAATGAACATTTTTATTTTAGCAAATGGCTGCAGTAAAACGGAGTGAAACATTTAAAGGGGTCCGAATACTTTCCTTACCCATTGTATATAATATCAGATCGTAGCCATCTGTTCTTATGCATATTTGTCAGTGTCACTAGCTGTCAGTAAACACAAATGGATCTTAATGCTCCCACTGACCACTGACTATTTTAAGCACAGTAGTGACACTGACTTGGAATCTTGTATTTGGTGCTGGTTTGAGTGCATCAGTATGCGATTATTGGCCACATTTTAGACACTTAGCATGCCTAAGTGTCTAATAGACAATGGATGTACAGTTTTGATTGGCCATCCAAGTTAATCTGTTTCAGTTTCTGACTACAAGACTCTAATGACCGCTTCCTATTAAGTGTCCAGTGTGTGTTTATCATTTGCCCCTGTGTGCTCTGCTTTTTGTTTACTCTTCCTAACATAAGCATTACTTTCACACCGTTTTCACAAAAGGTTTTTTTCCGCATACTTATATTCTTAGTTTGATCATTATGTGCTTGCACCTGATTTATTTGTTTGTTTGTGGATCTGGCTTTGCTATTCCTACCTTCTCAACCCTACTTATATAATTCTAACCACACGTGTCTTCTGTAATCATGTTCTCCTTGATGTTGCTTTCTAATTAAAATATCTGTTAAAACAGTTCTTCGCTGCATTGTTTTACGTTCCTGATCTTGCACTGCGCATTAAAGATATGATATGATATGAACCTTATTAACATCCAACAGTAACATCTGGATTCTATCTTTTTTGTAATTATAAACACACCTGCTTGATCTTATTATCAGCAAGCAACATGGGAAAAACACCATAAAATGCAGGGAGCCTCAGTGGAAATCATTTATATCATTTATTTATATCATTTATCTATAGATGCTTATATCAGATTCTTTCACTGCATCGTGGAATCACTTACAGTACTGCGCAGAAGTCTTCACCCACTATTAGATTATATATAATGCAATGGTATAATGATCAAATATAGTTAATTATCAGCCTCTTTTTTCATACAACCAGAATATCTGAATGCAGTATTTTAACAAAGTGCCTAGCATTTTGCATGACCTTACAGTTCAGCGGCATGACGAAGCTTGATCAAAATACCAAGTTGATCAGTCTACAGTTCAAAGAAGCCTGGTGAGGAATTATATTTTTGGACGTTTAGCAGCCAAGAAAGCAAAGGGTTTGGACGGGAAACAGGGTAAAAGGTCTAAAATATTTTAAAGCTCACAAAAATCAAAATGAAGGTCAGTTGAAAAGCGTATTATGTACTGAAAAAGTCTTTCAAAAGTTTTTTTGACATGTAAAATGTGGTCATTACACCCGTGATGCACCAACAAATCTAATGGTGACCTGTGTGTTTTGTTACTATGTCTTTAGAGTAAGTATTTCAGTGTATTATTGTTTTGTTTTTGTTTTTTTTTACAATAATTCTTAGCTATCATAAAGATATGTTTTAACAAACTTAAGTTCTTTACTTGCACAATATCCAAATTGTGCTTCCTTACATCCACACAATTGAAATGTTTATTTCCCTTAATTGTAATACTAATTGTATACTGTTCTCTGTTGCAGTGTGACACTTTAGAGACATCGGTTGACCTAACATTTTTGGAATGTGGGAGGAAGCCAGGGTAACCCATGCATTTACATCATTTAGGAGGCTGCAAAATGACTAACAGGGACCTTTTCCTAAATGACTGACACAGTCTTAAAGGGCACAATCTAAGTCTTGCTTAAAGGCCTATTAGTGGAAGCATGGCTCTGTTGGGACTTGAACTCTGGACTCTCTTTCTAGCAGTAAAGCATTTTACCCACTACACCACCACTGTTCCATGTGAAGCAAAGGTTCTAACCACTGCATCACCAGTGCAGTATTTTAATAATTAGTCCAATCAAATGATTCTTGCTTATTTTTATTATAAATGTAAAGTCTATGTGAGACTAATCAGTGATAACTATTGTATATTTAAAATGTATTGCAAGGAGCAATAAAAAGACACTGCTCACAAAAAAAAATCTAAATTCCTTTGGTTTCCTTAAACCATTCATTTCAGATCATAGCACATCGGTTGATGTCAAAATAAAACAATGCATGTTATATTAACAATAAAACAATGTGAAATGTTGGGATTATTGAGAGAGTCCCCAATCTCTGTGCGTGTTGTTTAATGAAGCTGCTGCTCTGATGTATGACATCAAGTCCAAAACTTTTGTGAGGAAGAAAGTGCTAGAAAACCACCAGCTCCTGATAAGCTTGTCAGAATGTTTTAGAGAGGAGACGTTGTTTAAAGAAAACAGTTATGGTCAGTGTCCTTGTGGTAAAACTATTTGTTTGGTCATCGGGATCCAATGAAAGTCCTCAGTTTATTTTTGTTGGTCAATGGATTTTTGGTTGCGTGCCAGCAATCTAGGCTCCATTATTGTACGCTTAGATATTGCTAGTGGATGTGGGTTTAAAGGACTTAGACCTCACCATATATAGAAACAGAGTGCAGTGCAGTCATCTCCTGAAAACTGGCACTGGTTGTTTCATTCCAGATAAAGAATGTAAAGTGTATGTGGTGGGTCATTATCAATATCAGATAGTATGAAACTATCATCAAGCCAAAGCTCAAGTTTAACTTATCAGCCTTGGAGTGATTTATCACAATATAACATATTCATACTATAGCAATATTAATACTAAGAAATAACAATTTGGAATTGTGTTAGCTTATTTATGGGCAACATACATTTGTGCTGTATGGTGTAACAATTATCTAACTATTAAAGAGTTTTGTTATAGTTGGCAGTTCTAAGCAGAATTGTCTGGGCAATTGTCGGCATGGTAGCATAGTGGTTAGCACTTTTGCCTCACTCCAGAAACCTGGGTTCAAGTGCTGGCCTGACCGCTGCCTGTGTGTTCGGAGCATAAAGTACTCCGGGTTCTCCATTGTCCTCCTACATTAAGAATCATATGTTAGGTCCGTTGGTGTTGTTAACAGTAACTTGGATGTTAACTGTAAACTGGATTAATCTATGGAACAGATATGGAAAAGTAAGATGAGTGAATGAACCAACCAGGCGCATTTGACATTGAACTAATTTGTTTGTTTTCACAAAGTTTGCATCAGTTGTTATTCTGTTAATTTGTAGTAATTCTAGGTTGTGAAGAGTGCTCAGATGAAAATGCCATGAAAATTACCTCATCACAAAAATGTTTGCATTTCATCCATTTATGAAATGGCCTGCTAACATCGTTTCTCGTTCAGTTTTGCCAAAAGATTCCGGCACAAAATCCACAAGG
>JAUZST010048081.1:0-25348 GCA_034779995.1 Parotocinclus haroldoi | reverse complement strand
GAAGATATGGCTCTACCAACTATAGCTGTGATTGGAGACCAGAGTTCAGGAAAAAGCTCAGTGTTGGAAGCATTATCAGGGGTGGCACTACCCAGAGGAAGTGGTGGGTTTATTTTTCTATCTTAAGCTACTGTCATATGTATACTAAGTATGTACATTTTAATTATTAGGATGATTTATTCATCACAGTTATTTCAAATCCCTTTGAGTGGAACATTATGTGGTGAATATTAGGAGGAAATTAGAAAGCTGAAGTGTATGTGCTATACTATATTCCTTGATTTTCAGGTATTGTTACCAGGTGTCCATTAGAGCTGAAGCTGAGGAAGATTAAAGGTGTTCACTGGAGAGCAGTTATAACCTACCAAGAGAATATAATTGAGTTTGAGGATCCATCACTGGTTGAAGGTTATGTTGAGGAAGGTTGGTAACTGTTAATTGTAAAAAAGACCATAAAAAGTAGAGGACCTAATATCAAAAGTATATAATTCCTTTTTGTTTTATGGTTCTGAAAGGGGAACACTGTTATCAGGTTCTGCTGTGGAAAAATCCAGTGTTCAAAAATCAATCAGTTTTTAATTCCACTTAATTCAAATCTGTGTTTGGTTACTAAATACATTTCTCCAACAGCCCTGTATTACCTGCCCAAAATAAATAGAATGTAGAAATCAATTACTTATTTTTCATGTTTCAACTATTAAAACACTATGAATATTCATGGACATAATTTCAACATAATTTCTGTGTGGAGTCTGCATGTCCTCCCTGTGTCTGCATGGGTTTACTCCGGTTTCCTCCCACAATCCAAAGACATGCATTTTAGGTTAATTGGTGTCTCTAAAGTGGCCCTTAGCAACACATTAAAAAAAATTTTTAAACAGTTTGCAATGTTGCTATTCCTTTTCACCACACTTAAAAGATGTTTTGGCACAGAGATACCAGGTCTTTTAGTGTTTTACATGTTAAATTTTTACATTCTTTCTGCAAACATGTTGTAAGAGTCAATTGTTGCATTTTCTATTTCAAAATTCTCCCCACTTTCTACTGTATATTGCGGAAAGATCAGGACTGCTGGCATGTCAGTCCAGTACCCATACCATCCTCATTTAATGTAATTTACCATGTAATTTGTGAAGCATGTGATTTTTCATTGTCTTGCTGGAAAATGCATGGACTCCTGGATCAAATGCCGTCTTAAAGGCAGCATTTGTTGCTATCTCTGTGTACTTTTCTGCATTACTGCTGCTATCACATACTCTATATATTATAAATGTTTATATGATCATAGTGTTTATTTAGGACAGTGTACTGGCAAATGATATGAAGTGCTTAATCCAAAAGTGTGACATAACTTGTAACTAGAAGTGCTACCTATTTATGTCTGCTGTTAATAGTACTCTATTGTATTTATTAATTGAATTGTCCTTTTGTTGTTGTTGTTGTGATGTATGTCTGTTACTAAATGTGTAAATGCTTTGGCAGCTCTGTACCAACCACAGTCATGCTAATAAAGCCACTTTTTTTTTTTTTTTTGATTTTGACATCTATCTAACAGCCCAGAATGAGCTGGCTGGAGATGGAGTTGGAATCTGTGATGATCTGATCACTCTGGAAATCATGGCTCCTGATGTGTGTGATCTTACACTGATCGATCTGCCTGGGATTGCCAGAGTTCCTGTAAAAGGTCAACCTGATGACATTGGATATCAAGTGAGTGGAGATTTTTTTTGCTTGTTTATGATATACATCACATATGCTATTTGATGATGCTATTTGATGCTGTTATTTGATTGCAGTTATAAGTATTGTACTGTTATTATGTCACAGCCCAATATACATTTCATGAAACCAATGTTGCACTTGAAACTGAATGCCATTCTAGAAAACCTTGTGGCATACAATCAAAGAGTGTATAGAATGTAAAAAAGTGTAAAGAATCTAAGCTGCAGAGAGCTGTGTGATTAATTCTTTCACAAACAATTAATTCAAGACATTTTTGACTAGAATAAAACTAAACTAGTGTAAGCCACTAATTGTAAAGGTACCTACCTAAATATTTTACATGAACTGTATATATGTACTGTATATAAGTCTACTCACTCAATTTTCCATACTACATTTTCTAAAAAAAAACTGGTTTTGCCTAGAAAGTTATAATATGTATAGAGAAAGAACCCCTTCTGTTACTTAATTCTAAAAGGAACTGTTTAATGCACTTCCTCGTGAATGGCCTGCTGTCCCTACAAGGGGAAATAGTTTTTGCTATTAATTAAAGCCTATTTTGAGTATTTGCCTCCTGGCATATTGCAGATATGACAAGTTGACAGACTTTTGAGAGGCTGTCCATCATTGCACTGAGATAAGCTTCTGGTGTAATGATGAGGGGAACCATCACATACCAAATTAGATAATGCGCACCCACCCACAGTAATGGCTTTCCAGGAATCTCTCAGCCAGATTTCAGCAGTTCCTTAGCCAGTCCTTCTGTTGCCAGATTCATCACCAATCTGTTAGGAGGCCTACCTCGTGCTTCCGTGCAGCTTACTGATTGACAACGTGATGATGAACACCTGGGGCTTCTGTTATTTAAGCACGAGCCTCAGTGCTGTTCGTTGCCACGACATCACGGAACGTTTGCGTTACCACTCCCTCGACTCGTTAAAGTTATCACGCACGTTCATTTACGACCAGTGAGGCACTTTGCATCACCCGATTTGGGACGCGCCCCGAATCAGCTTCTTCTCACGCCTTTCGCACATTCTAGCTCATGCTCGCCCCCTGATGAGTTGGTGCCTATTGCACCCGAATTGTTCACTTGCCAGATGCAGCCATGATCCCCGGTTGGGACACGATCCAGCTGCGCTTATCACCTTTCACCTCCTTGGGTCCTTACTCCAGGAAAGTAACACAATCGAGTATTTATGGGAACAGCTGGGACATCAACTTCAGCAAACTATGAGTGTGGATGACCTACAGTCGCAGCTGTGACTCATGTGCTTTAGAGGCATGTCAAGAAACCAGTTATTCTCACTATGAGGTATACCACTCAAAAGTAGCCTCTGAGAGCCTTTTTGTAGAGCTGCAGGGGAAGCTCTTTCACACCCTATTGTGGAAAAACCCAGTGTCTAATCAGATCACAGCTGTAATCATTTACATATTTGCCTCCGTAGTAACTAAATTGGTGCAGCAATCCAACATTCAGTCCAAGTGCTTTATTTTTGGTCAACAAAGTTTGTATATTGTCCCATTCAGAGTAAATAAATTGTATGTATTTGTATTGTATGTATGACATTTACATTTATATTTACAGTAATTAGCAGACGCCCTTATCCAGAGCGACTTACAAAAGTGCTTTAAGACATCAGTAACATAATCTATTACTAATAATCAGGAATCTAAACAAGAATACACTTCTGAAACTGTAAAGGTTGGGGTTTTTTTAAGAGAGAGAAAGGGTGGGGAGGTTGAGGTAAGTGTGGAATAAGTAGTGCAAGTTCATTCCACCACTTAGGAGCCAAAACAGAGAAGAGTCTAGATGAATACCTTCCTTGTCCCCTCTGAGACAGGGGGACCAGTCGAGCAGTGCTAGAGGACCGGAGTGAACGAGGTGCAGTGTGGGGTGTGATAAGTGCTGCAAGGTAGGAGGGTGCAGGTCCATTTTTAGCTTTGTAAGAAAGCATCACAGTTTTAAATCTTGGAATCTTGGAGCAGAGCAGTATGGTAGTGTGTGTAAACTTGGGATCATTGCAGACAAATCTTGCAGCTGTATTCAGCTGTAGAGATCAGAGGAAGCCCCCCTAAGAGAGCGTTACAGTATTCCAGTCTTGAGATGACAAAGGACTGAACCCAAATCTGTGTTGCCTCTGTGGAGAGAAATGGATGGATCCTTTTGAAAAGAAGGAAACGACACGACCGAGAGACATTAGCAATGTGGGAAGAAAAGGACAGTTGGTTGTCCATAATCACTCCCAGGTTGCGAGCCACGACAGAGGAGGAGATCCTAGCCTTATCAACTGAGAGGACAAGGTCCTGGTGGGGACAAGAGTCACCAGAGAAGAGCAAGACTTCTGTCTTCCCCGTATTTAGTATAAGGTGATGATCTGCCATCCATGATGATATGTCAGCTATGCTGAGATCTTGGCAGAGACATCGGTATTCAAGGGAGGAAAGGAGAGAATTAGTTGGGTGTCATCGGCGTAGCAGTGATATGAAAAGTCATGTTAGGGTATAACCTAGTATAGAGGAAGAACAGGAGAGGACCAAGGACTGAACCTTGTGGCACACCAGTGGTCAGCTTGCGGGATGAGGATCTTCTCCACGATACCTGATATGACCTGTCAGCTAGGTAGGGCGCAAACCACCACCGTCAAGCTGTTTGCTGGATTCCAAGACTCAAGAGGATGGACAGAAGAGTCTCATAGTTGACTATGTCAAACACTGCCGAGAGATCTAGTACCATGAAGACAGTTGACAGTGTGCAGTTCCTCAGTTACAGTCAGGAGGGCCGTCTCTGTAGAGTGTCCAGCTTTGAAGCCAGACTGACCCTGAATTAAAGTAAGTGGGTATGGACGTGAGTATGAAGGGCCTAATATATGTGCTGAATATACATGTCAATGAAAGACAGTAAATCCATAAAAAAGACATAAGTAACAAAATGTTTAACGTGGCAGATAAACTACTGAAGTGGGAGTTATGAAGAGTGGAATTCTCTCTTGAGATTATTTCATTTATGTCCATCTTGGCTTTTCTTTCCTGTATCCCAGATCAAAAATCTCATACTGAAATATATTGAGAGAAATGAAACTATCAACTTGGTCGTGGTTCCATGCAATGTTGATATAGCAACAACAGAAGCACTAAAGATGGCACAGGAAGTGGATCCTGCAGGAAAACGAACTCTGGGTAAAGTAACAAAGAAGTGTCATAATGAACTGTAATATTAATATGTAATATGAAACAGCTGCACTCTTGAAGTCCAGACTAGTGTCATCCACTCATTCGTCTCCTTTAGTTACCCCACAGCTACGTGTAATAAACAGACTCAGCAGGCTATTGGACCGTCACATTAAAGAAAAGTAGATTGAACATGCTGCTGAATATTTTGATCACATGGTCAAACATAAAGACGCATTACATCTGACTTGCTCTGCCCATTATTCTAATCTCATTCACAAAGCTGACTTTGACTCCAAAGCTTTCAACAAGCTAATTTTGTCCACCTCATATGAGTGGAGATAGTTCTGTCTCAAAATGCTCTTTTTTCTCATTTTTTTTCACAATACGGTCAGTAATATTTCCTCCTATCTGAGAAAAATACAGAGATCCTGATTCACACTCTCATTTATTCCAAACTTGACTACTGTCATTTTCTTCTGCTTGGTTTTCCTGCTTCTTCACTCCGTCCTCTACAGTGTCTTCTGAATTCTGATGCTAGACTTCTGAAGCGCTGTACTATATACTCATATCACCCCAATTTACATGAGCTTCATTAGTGTCCAGTACATAGAATAGTTCAATATAAAATATTATTGCTAGCATTTAAAGCTCTTCATGGTCTGACCCCTGCATACTTTTCTCAACTGTTGTCTTCTTACTCTCCTCCTCGTTTGTTACGCTCTTATAACTCTGATCTTCTGTATGTTCTACAATTTAAATGATCTCCTATGAGATATAGGGTATTTTCCATTGCGGCTGCTTCCCTCTGGAATTCTTTACCTGGTTCTATCCGCTCCTGTTCTTCTCTCCCTGTTTTCAAATGTTTCCATTTAATTAGGTTGTTAACTTTGAGTTTGTGAAAAGCACAATATAAATGTGCGTTTGTTGTTGTAGAAACTAAAGTGATATGTGTTTTCTATATTTTTTACACTGTGCTTTTATAAACCGAACTGAATGTGCCCTAATACTACTCATCCTTATTCCAGTAATAGTATTACTGTTACTACTACTGAAATGCTACTTGTACAATGTACTACAACGGATACTCCTCTTCATCCTACTCCATCAAGTACAACTACGATTAAATATGCAATGCAAATCCACCTCTTTCCTCTCATATTAATTCCTTTTACTAATTATTCTCTTTAATTCCATTCCTCCCACTCCTTTCACTGGTGCTACTAACTCTGTTCCTCCACCTACTAAGTCTATTTCTATTAAAACTACAAATACTGCTGTTGCTGTTACTGCTATTTCTCTACCTCACACTCTTTCTACTACTAAGTAATCCTATTTATTGTCTCCTATGTCCTCTGAATACTATTAGTGCTACTCTCAATACAACTACAACAGCAACAACAATAACTACTTCTAATAATAATTATAATAATAATAATAATTAATGGTGTTTCGATCAATCAGATAAAGGTTATTTTTTGCCAATTTCCGTCACAAAGCATGCGATTGGCGTATGTCGATCAATGCCTTTCATTGCCGATCATAAAAACCGATCATCATCATTTGCAGCCATCAGAGGTTATGTATGTGTTGTGTCCCTGCCTGAGAGTGATGTTAAGTTCGCATCCTGCACCACATGCAACGAAAAAATACCTCGCGGTTAAGCACATTAAAATGCTTCATCACAACTAATGTAATCCGTCATTTAAAGAACAAACACTTGGAGGAGTATGGTGACTTTTCGAGGCTCACTGGAGAGAATGCACCTGGTATGTGATCAATATTGGTGAGCGGCAGTGATCGGCAGGCATGGGTGATCGGTATTGGAATCGGCAGCATAAAACATGAACGGAGCATCCCTAATAATAATAATAATAATTTGAATAATGTTTCTTTTCAGCCATTCTTACCAAGCCAGACCTTATTGACAGGGGAACTGAGACAAACATTTTGGATGTTGTCAGAAACCAGGTCATCCCTTTAAGTAAAGGCTACGTCATAGTCAAATGTCGAGGCCAAAAGCAAATTGATGACAAGACTTCTCTGACTGAAGCGACACAAATGGAGAGAGATTTTTTCAGACGACATGAATTCTTCAGGTGAATGTCACAAGAAGAACTCATATATTATGTATATAAACACATTATGCATATACACTTAAAGAAATTGCATACTTACTGTATCGCTTCACTTTATTTTTAATACCAGTTGTCTGTTGTATGAGGAGAGAGCCACTATTCAGTGTCTGGCCACCAAACTGACCCAGGAACTGGTTCATCACATCAAAGTATGTTTTAAAGTCATCTTCTTTGCACATCGAAACAAACGCATAATCAGTTATGCAAACTGCTTCTTATTTCAGGGGTTGAAAGACCATTCCAAATATGCAGTGTGGGTGAACATACTCGTTAATTAAAAAAATGATCAATGGATTCAATAACTGAAATCAGCTGTGCAGGACTGGTATCCTATTGAGAGCACAATTAGGGGGGATTAACTAGGGGGATTAAAAGATGAATAAAATGAATTGAATTGGGTACACATAATTATATGACTGTTGCTATAAACATTTTAATAGAATAGCTGTACTAAAGTGGATCCTGTTTTATACTCTTCCTGAATTCACCAGACACAGTCAGCAGTACAGCCTGGAAAGCGCTATTATAAATAATAGGATTTTGTAAACATATCACCCCAGTTCCAGCATGTCTCTAAGGATTGAGTTACTAACAACCTAAAAAAACTAATTTGCTGATTTGTTTTAGAAATCTTTACCCATGCTATCAGAGCAAATCAAGAAGCAGCTGTGGGATTTAGAAAAAGAGCTGAGTCAGTTTGAAGCAGGTCCACCGCTGGACCCACAGCAGAGGAAGGCCTTCTTTATAAAAGTATGCAATTACTTCTTTTGTCTAATATATCAAAATTCTGTATATCACTTGTATACGCAGTGACACTGATGCAGTGGTGGTGTGTTAGTGTGTGTTGCACTGATACGAGTGGGTCAGACACTGCATTGAAAAGACTAAACACTAGAATGGCAAGCACTAATTATTAATTATTAAGCAGTAATTATATCTGACTGTCTGTGGTTGTTGTTTGTTGTTTCTTGCAGACATTGACAAATTTTAATGAAAAGATCAGATGTTTGGCATCTGGACAGGTGGTCAATGTAGACAACTTGTTTGTGCTGCTTCGATCTGAGTTCAAAAAGTGGAAAGAACATCTTGATTGCTCAAAGAGTTCATGTAAGTACACATTTCATATGCATGGACACAGTCAGATTTATTTAACAGTTCTGAAGTAAATCAATTACCATTCAATTAGAAACAATTTTCTTCAAAAGTAATAAATAACTAAAGAATCTGGCAGGAACAGATGTTGTTTTATTCCTAAACAGTCCACCAAATAGTTCAGGATGTGGTGAAAGAATATGACCTTAAACACAGAGGACGAGAGCTGCCTGGCTTTAGTGACTACAATGTGTTTGAGATGGTGGTGCAGAGGCTTGTAATCCAGCTAAGGGGTCCAGCTATTGAGACACTAAGGACCATCAGAGGTGTGTTGTAACTAACTCTTCACATTTGCACTAACTTAAAGCATATCAATAAAACGAAAGTTTTAAGTGACATAGTGGCACGTGGTTAGTGCCATCACCTTACAGATCCAGAGATTCCTGTTTGAATCCTGACTTTGAATTTTCCAGCTCAGGCAAATCAATGTGTTATATAATAATATAATGTTATATAATAATACCAAATACCAAAATGTTGGAGGTGATTCTCAGTTGTTAATATATATTTTCTATGTATAATATAATAAATATATATAAATATATTTAAAAATATATATGTATATTATTTTAAATATATTTATATATATTAAATATATATTTATTATATTAAAATGTATATATATTTGCATTACCCATACCATCCCATGGGGTTGTTTACCACTTGGCTGAGGCATATATTTCTTAACAATCACAATGTGAAAAATATTTTTTTCATTCTGACACATTATATAATCATCCATATGCCCATCATGCCCAGGTCCCATGCCAAAGGTTCTTGCTTTTAAACCATTCCCATGTGGTTCTGACAGTATAGTTGTTTTCTTGGATGATGTACCTTAGCCCTAGTTTCAGGCCTATTAAAAACTGAAACAGGCGTTTTTTTGAGGATTACCATGCATTTACATTCACCCACTCTTAGTATTTCACACACTCTTACCTATTTTATCCATACATTTTTACCCATACATGCGCACGCACATGTACATAAATGCATACTTTACTCTTACTTACTTTTTTTTGCTTTATATGTACTTTCATTTATTGTCATTTACATCTTGTCATCATTGTTGCTCTGCGTGCCTTCAATTGCCCCTAGGGGATGAATAAAGTTTTCTGAATCTGAATCATCTTAAATTAAACTCTGACCAGTTTCCCAGTCCCTAAAGATGACAAACATTGCCACGGCATAATGCTACCACCACTATGCTTCAACATGGGGGTGGGCTTAACAGGGTCATGAGCAGTATTTAGTCTGTGCCAGGCACAGTGCTTTGGAACAAGGCCAAAATGATGCATTTAATTAACTCCAAACGAAAAAAAATTTAAACGACTTTCTTTCTTGCGCTTTTCAATAAATCACATCTATTTCCATGCCATATTTCCATCGGTTTTCTCCAGCTCCTTCAGGGTAACCTTAGACCTTCTAGATATTTCTCTGTTCATTTATAATTTTTTTGGCCACTGACTTTTGATGAGCACGGATGTGCCACATTCTATCCATTTTTTAATGATGGATTTCATGGTACTCCATCTAAAGATCCAATAACTTTTAATAACCAAACTGATAAATAATTGTAATTTTATCTCTGGCTTTCTTCTATTTGGTCTTCACGGTGTCTTTATGGGGTCTTCATGGTGTTAGTGAAGGTATGCTGTCAGACCACAATTATTTAATTAAACATGGATGGACCCTATATGAAAGCAGACCTCTGATGGCGATCGATAGCACCTGGAATATATGTCATGTTTTCACAGTAAAAGGGGTGAATACCTGCAATGATGCAAATCACATCTTTTATGTGTGAATAACTTTACAAACTATTATGAGTTCCCCATATATTAATATTATGGAGTATTTTTGGAAAGGCACTGAATACACTGTAGTAGGAACTAAGAAAGCAAAACTTGTAACTAACTGAACAGAACGCATAGACACACATTTTTAATTAATAAGCCACCATGCATATGTATTAGTTCAAATAGGCAAGTCTCTCAATACCTTGTATGCCAGTTTGATTTGTTACTCTTGGGCATTCAATGGCTTTTATTATTCATACTCTGTTGTAAGCATATTGCTGATATTATTACTGATTGATGAACTTGAAACATGTTTTCCAGAAACCATTCAGAAACAGTTTACTGAAGTCTCCAAATCTTGCTTTTTTAACTACCCATTCCTCCGGTTTGTTGCAACGGTAATTATTCATTTTGAGTTTTTGTCCTGAAAGTGTGAAATATTTCTAAAATCGATTATTAACGCCAATCATTCTGAAACCCTGTTCTCTCCAAACTTACAACCCATACTGCAGAAAAAGATAGACAACATTCAGTCACAACAACAAGCCAAGGTGGAACAGAGGATCGAAGAGCAGTTTGAGATGGAGCTACTCGTCTACACTCAAGATGGCATCTACCTCAAAACCTTGAATGAGACTCAAAATGCTGGTGGAGTAGAAACATCTGCAGAGGACAACTTTGCTGGGTTTGACAGCAGAATCAAGTATCCAGAAATGCTGAGGGCATATTATGAGGTATATTTAAATTGTTTATTGTCCCTCAGAGATCTCAAAAAAATTGTAAGTGTCCATGAGCTTAGAAAAGATATACTGAACTGATACAGTTACTAAAATTCCCAAGATGTGTGCTTAGCTTAAATTCAGTCCATGTTTACAACTTTTGTTGAACATCAAAAATAACTACATCTAGGGATCTACAAATTAGCATGTACAGATGTGGAAAAGTATAATATGAGCAACATGAAGGAACTAAATGTTAACTCTCTTACCAGATCGTGGTTCAGCGCTTGGCTGATCAGGTGCCTATGTTGATTCGCTACTGCATGCTAAAGGAATCTTCTCAGTTGCTGTGCAATGAGATGTTGGGTTTAATGGATGGTGTCAATTTGAATGATGCCCTGCATGAAGAGTCAGATGTCAGCAGACGGCGCATTGAGATGCAGAATCGTGTCGATCGTCTCACTGTTGCTCAAGAGAAAATTAGCAACTTTGTTTAAAGGATCACAACAAACTTGCTCTACAACTCTGCTGAGAGTCCTGGATTAATAAGCAGAGTTACAATGCTACTTATAATAATTGAGTTTTTTTTTATTATTATTATTTAATATGTTTCTTTCGATTACTCACACAAGTAACAAATCTTTGAGTTTAATATGGACAATATAATAGAAAATTAGTCTTATAAGTCGTACAATAACAGCTTCTTCCGTATCACAGTAATATTTTCCAGTTTATAAGTATTGCTTTGATATCTCTGGGATTATGATTCTTAATGTTCCCATTTACCTGTGCACATTCTGAAGAAGATTGTGAATTATAAAGAGGAAACAAGTGTTTGGGTATGCGTAAGCAAGGTTTTGTTAATCTGATTTTTTTCTGGTATTTCCTGGTTTTGTGTATACACACACTTTCACTCCCGAATTGTATAGTTGTATATAAATGAAGCTGTGCAAATGCATTATGCCTTACCAGAGGATTGCAATTCTCGGTGATACTTGGGTATTAACATGGCATACACACACCAAGTACTTTGTTAAGAACTGTACTTATACTTATTTATGCAAGTACCTACCAGCCAATAGTGTGGCAGTGTAATGTACAAGGCAAATCATGAAAATAGAATCCACAGCTTAAGGTAATCACCTATCTCACTGACTTTGAATTTGGTATGATTGTTGGTCCAAAATGGGCTGATCAGAGTACATCAAGTACTCAAGCACAAAATTTTGCACTAAAGACAAAACATGCAACAGGCCATCAGATGTCCTTTAACAATTAAAATAAGGAAGCTGGCAAAGAGCAGAGGTCTTATGACTATCGCATAACTTCATTACTACTATCGGTTTTGTGTTACCACCCTGTAAACCACACACACACCCACACACACATCATATCTCACAATTTTTTGGGGGGGAAACAAAATTAGAGCTTAACAAACAAAAAATTACTGAGCAACTGCAAACTTACTTTTAAACACAATTTTCACATTGTAATAACGCCACTCTTTTTTTGCTCAGGTGGCATCCAGAACTATTTCCTTTAACAATTAAAATAAGCTGGCAAAGACCAGAGGTCATCAGAGCTCATAACCTCATAAAGGTTTTGTGTCACCACCCTGTAAACCTTGAACTTTTTATCTTTAATTTTTTTTTTATCTGATTAAATATTAACTTTTATAACAATGAATTATAACAAAACCTAATTGCCCATATATATGCTGAATAAAACGTATTCACAGCAGTAAATCAGACTTGATAAGCCTTTACTAAACCAGAACCCAGGAAATGGGTCTTCCTCTTGTAACATCTGCTGTTGAACTGCTCATCTTTTGTATACATGTTTTTAAAGTGCTCCCTCAGACATTAACTACCATGGTAACATTGTTCAGAAACAATGGATATTTGTTTTAGAAACAACTGACATTGTACACAGATCAGACTCCTTGACTGACAGTGATTCTGAAGATTGAGATCTATCTCACATAAAAGAAAAAAAAACTCCACACATATATACTATAACTATGATGCCCTAGTAGACAAAAAAATTATTTATTATTCTCATTAAATAAGTTGTTGATAATTTCCACTGACTATCAGATGACAGTTGCCGATCTGGAAGGAGACACAGCAAGAAGGTCCTGGGTTCAGTTCCAGGGTGATGGCCCAGGTGCATTCTGGGTGGAGTCATGCATGTTAGGTTAATTGACTACACTAAATACAGTGTGCCCTCGTTTATCGTGGGGGTTACATTCCAGGACCACCCGCGATAAACAAAAATACGCGAAGTAGGAACGCTATATTTATTTAAGTACAGTCAATTCCGGTTAATGGGACCACATCGGGACACGGCCATTTTGGTCCTAATAACCGGCTGGTCCAATTAAACAAACATGCTCTATATTACAAGACGGGACTTGCTATGTAACATATTAAATGTTTATTAAACCTTTATTGTGCGATTTACACGTATAACGAACGCACAAACAAGAACTACTGTTACTTACGAACTTTATTCATTGAAAAATACATTTGCAACCAAGTGTTTCGAAACGATCTACAACACAATGTATAGATACTCAGCATGCGAAGCTTAATACTGTAAAAACAAGTTCTTACTAAATTCCAGTCAACGTTTGAAGAACTTACCCAGTGTGATGTGACGTGCTTTTGCTGTGGCTAAGTGGAGACTTGTGGCTTCTTTTTTGTAGTAAATGTTAGGCAAAGACCTGCAGGTGGCAGTAGAGGGCCGGGGAGAAACTCAGGAGTTTCTTCACGGATATTACACACTGTACACGTTTTTTTGGTTTGATTAAGTGGAATCTTGTTCAAAATAAGCGAATAGCATTACACGTATATAATAGTATTTGTTTCGGTACTGTAGGATTTGGTCCGAATAAGTGGCTGGTCCCGTTAACCGGAATCGACTGTATAACCCTATCTTAAGTCTTTAAAAACCCCTATACAATCCTTTAAAAAACCTTTCCCATTCCCTTAAAAACTGTAACGCAGCGTAAAAATGACGGAGGCAAGCGCAGCGTTCTGGCAAACAGGCTTTAATATTCAAAATCTGCAGGCAGAAATCGGAATCAAGGACAGTCCAGGGTCGGAATACCAGGAAAACTCGGCAGACAGGATCAAAAAAGGGTTCGGTGAGAAGCGATAAACGAGAGGCGGAAAATGGGAAGTACAGCGATAATCAAAAAACAGTGGCGCTTAGAACTCAGGGGAAAAAACAAGCGACTTAGCAACTAGTGTGTGAGAAAGGAGTGAATATATATGGTGTGTAATGATGGGAGTGAATGAGATTCAGGTGCATGGAATTAATAGGGTGACGGTGAACGTGCGCGTGCGTGGGTATGGTACGCCGAGCAGAGCGTAGGTGTGACCGTAACCATTCCCACACTGTCCTGTGCATGTATTGTACCTTAATACAGTACTATATACAGTATTAAAACACTCCTTCGTAAAAGTTCATACATTACAGTGTACGGTACAGCACTGTAAAATGTTTTGAAATCCTAAACCTACGTACGTACATACGTACAGTAATTTTAAAATGTTACACAGAAATTATTTACAGTAAACTCTTAAATCTACATACATAGTTTTAAAAATTTGATATGGGTACTCACCATTGAAGAAGATACGTGCTCATGTATACGTTAACTATACCACATGTACTACGCATGCGCAGAGTTCCGCAAAAACCCGCGAAACAGCGAAAATCTGCGATATATTTTTTCCATTAATATTTTTTTGAAAACCTGCAATGCGAAAGGTGAACCGCGAAGTGGCGAGGGAACACTGAATACACTGCTACAAAATTTACAGAAACACTCTTTTAATCAAAATATAACATCAACTTAGTTAGATTTCTGGCATACTGATCTGGTCAGTTAAGTAACAGTTGTGTTGTTTCAGATGTCTCTGCCAAAAGTTCAGCATGTATAGCTGACATATCATCATGGATGGCAGATCACCACCTTAAGCTAAATCCTGGCAAGACAGAAGTATTACTCTTCTCAGGTGACTGTTGTCGCCACCAGGACCTTGTCCTCTCATTCGACAAGGCTAGGATCTCCCCCTCTGTCGTGGCTCGCAACCTGGGAGTGACTATGGACAATCAATTGTCCTTTTCTTCCCACATTGTTAACGTCTCTCGGTCGTGTCCTTTACTTCCTACGTCCATTTCTTTCCACAGAGGCCACTCAGTACCAGCTTGGTGATGGTAGCATTAATGCAGAATAGTACATTGAGATTTTGGAGGAACACTGATTCCTGCAAGATGTTATCTTTTCACGGGACGTTCATGCATTTATCAACAAGCAAAACAAGTCAAATCAGCTGGGACTGAAACTTGTAAATCTTAGTCTTTCTTTGAAGAACATTGTTTTTAAACAGTTCAATAATTTTCTCATTCTCTCTCCACCTTTCATCCTCAAAGACTCAGCCTTTTATGGACACTTTTTTTGTACCAAATCATGATTATAATCACTTGTTGATGTCACCTGTTTTAAATTACATCATTATTTAGTTTTGTACCTCATTACTAGCCCTAAATTACTCTTTTTCTGTACTGTGCCACTGGTCACGCAGGAATTGATATTTATTAACAAACATTATTATTTATCATAAAACATTATATCTAATAATGTAATGTAATAATTAGAAAACAGTATATTTGGTTCATACTGTCTGATATAGAAGTAATGTAAAGAGTACTATATTTTTTCTAAAGTACCCAACACTAGAGGGCATTGGCGTACTGGGGCTAAGACGGTATGCATGCACTGACTGCGCCCAGCATTCAATATTCTGGCTAAATAAGGCAGCCTGGAAGTGGTGCCTCTTTGTTGCACTTTGGTATTTGGTAGCGCTTTGGGGCAAGGTACTTAGGGGTACTTAGTAACAGGGTTGCTTTGTAGAGAGATTCTCTTGTAAGATAATGTTCTGGTATGGTAAAGCAACAGTAATAGTGTCAAATAACAGCAATTGTCAGGTTCAGATTCTCGTGTGACTAGTCAGACATCAGACATGTAGACCGGACTTATCCTGCGATGAAGAACTGGCACCATGGCACCATGGACACAGTCATCAGAATCTGGTGGAAAAGGGTAGCCTTGCCCAAAACAATTGTAAACAACTAAAGAAAAGCAACTAAAATTGCTTATGGTATGTTTCAAAATCTGGATACACAATTTTGTTAAATACCACAAATATACTGTTTAGGGACATTAAATTAGGGCATACATCAAAATGAAATATCCCATAATGACATATCCCATAACTTTTGTGAGCAGTGTATAAATTCACTTTGACAGGTTTAGCTATTATGTAGATTACTAATAATTTCATCCACTACAAGAAGCGATACAGACATTTTTTTAATGTTGTTTTTAAAAATCCCATAAAAAGAAACCCCAAAACTGTTCACAGTGAACAGCCACATGGCAGCTCATCAAAGAACACTGTCTAGTATCTCAAACCACACAGGGGACCGTTTTGACATCCAAACACGAAAATGATAAGTACACAAATCTGGAAACACCTACAGCGCTATGTGAGAACACCTTAAATGTCTGGCTTGCTTGGGAAGTGCGGTGGAAGGTGTGGGGCTTACCAGTCAGTATTGTGGTGAGTGGGCCAACAATTGAATTAACTATTTATATACCTTGGCGCCATGGGACTGTAAAGCCCAGAGTGAACTGGTGAAGACCTGAGATGATCTAGTGTCACCATAGTAGCTGAAGAGGATATGGGTATCTGTGGGTGATGGCATTGAAACCCGTATAATCAATACAGGGCTGCAAACTTGTACAGGTATCTCTCTTCTGGACAAAGATGAACCCTGGAGCTGGGAGGAGGTACAATAATGGATGGATCCATCTGAGAGGGCTTCAGACACATAATCACCTATGGCCTGGGCTTATGCCATACAGCAAGAATAAACTTGGGAGTGTGGAGGTCGCCTCCAGGTGTTCTATGGTGTAGTTGTGATGTCAATCCCTAAAGGGATGCCACATTCCTGGGTAGTGGGAAGGGACTATTGGAGGGCAAGATGGCCTGCAACTATTAGCACCAAACTAAGCAGTCGGTGCATTACAGTGTATGCAGAAGTATGGTGACTAGGTAATCTCATTTGTTGTCCAGGAGATCGCTGTGTTATTTTAATGAAGCAAATGTACAATTAGAATGAGCTGATTAGTGCAAAAAATTTGTCTGTAAGGAGGTAGCTATCTGCCAGGACCAGTGCATCTTGTGTTCACATATGTCATCAAGAAGATGTCAAGAATCACTTAAATAATTGGCTTTAGTTTCAGAGAAAATAATAATAAGTTAAGGCAAAATGTGTGGAATCAGAATTGGAATCAATAAAATGAAATGATTTCCAACCCTAATTACCAGCCTGGTGAAGAAGGCATAACAATGCCTCATGCAGCTGAGGAAATTCAAGAGGCCTCCAAAGCACTGTAGAAAACCTTATGCACTGCAACAATGGTGCCTGTTGTTTCTGGGGATATTAATGCCTGGTACAGAAATTACAGCATCCAGAACAAGAACCCCCTTCATATAGTGACCAATGAGCTGAGCATATCACCATAACAGCACTGCCCGGTCCACAGGACATCTACTCCAGACAGTCCAGGTTATCAGCTAATCAGATCATCAAGGACATCCTAGCCATAACCTTTTTCCAGTGGTAATGTCTAAACTCCATCAGGGCCAGGACTGAGAGACTAAGGAAGAGCTTCATCCCTCAAGCCATACGGAGTATAAAAAGGTACTGAAACCTCACTATTATATATCCTGCAGCACACATAAATACACACGCACACACACAGTCAGTCAAAATACTTGCACATCAGCCATGATTTCAGCTTCCCCTAAAATGTCAAGAATTAAATGGTTAAATGGTAAATGGTACAGTTGTGTTAACATTTCATTGACTGCAAATGCGTTAAAACAGGTTCATCTTGAAGGCCAGTTCGTTCAGAAAGAGCACATGGACTGAATTGATTTTGTTAACTTCTCATACATTCACGTAGCGTCGATGCCACTGAATTCAACAAATAATTTTCTTCTATGGTCTGTGGTTAATGCATTTGCCCACAGATGCTGACCATCCATTCACTTTTTTTTCATTGCCTCAAAACTCAAAGGTCATTGGACTACTGCCATGATGTTTTTCTCTGGGGGTTAATGGAGCTATGAGCTTCCGCATTATGATTGGAGGATCAGTCGATAGGTTGAATCCCATTTTGATTGGGCAGCTATTTTGAGATATACACTGTCACATAATCATTCAGTCCCATCGTGGATTTTGCAAGTGAAGTCAAAAGTCAAACTGCAACCCATTTCTTGGTATTTGTTGGACTAAATTACTTGACCATGAAACACACTTATAGTATTTCCTAGTTTTAGTTTAACATCATTTCAACATTTGAGATTATGCTTAGGTCAGAGTGAAATACCTAGCAAGCTGCACATAATGGCAGACAATGCTAATTTTGTCAACCTGATTTTGGCAAAGCCATTTCATAATCTTCTTTATGAGAAGAAACTTAGAATTAAACAGCAAGGCAGATCAACACCTAATATTGGTTTGGTGCAACATGTAAGGAAAAGTAACAGTTCTTTTCAGCTCTACTGGTACGATAAAGTTATCTGGCTGACTGGAAGTGCTGTAAGTGTTGGCTGTGTCTCTTGATGAAATGAATCTCAGGAATGTCTTGTCTGGTAAAAAATTGGTTTCGGGGATCTGCCTAACTATGACTGGGTATATAAAATTCATAAAAAGAGCAATGAACAGGTGAGTGAATGTGCAAGGGTTGAACATGTAATTAATGAAGGTTCTCAGAAGCTGCAAAACATAATATAACTGTCAAACAAAACAGGGACTTCCTAAACCACCTTATTGATGTGACTTCCTTACTTGGCAGGAGTCGTCATTTAGGGGGCTTGGTGAGAGTAGTTAATCATCCATCAAGGGGAATTACAGAATCATTATCTAAATATGACCTAAATATTGTTACGAGGCTTACCTAAAACTCTCGGTCCGGGAGTAACGCCCCGTTAGCCGTTATAGAGCGTCCGGTGACGCTGTTTATATTCGGTATTTAATTGACGACGGGGGTCTATAATAGTAGACTATAATAGTACGAGCCCCAGCATTGTTCACCGCCACGTCACTATACATATTCCAGTGCTCTCGGTTTTCTGCTCGCTACGCGATTTGGAAGCGATTATTACTGCCAGTCGGTAACGTCCCGAGGCTTATAGTGCCGGCGGACGTGTACGAGGAAAACCCCTGAGGTATTTAGCGGTTCAGGGGCAGAATCAGGGTTTCTCTCTACCGTTCCACGTCAGCTAGTAGCCGAGTATTATTCCGGTCGGCTGGGCAACTCAATTTGAGACACATCTCGTTCCGGCTTGTTCACGCGCCTCGCGCACACAAGCTTTGTACTTTGGATAGCCTTTTGCTCTGCCTCTTTAGTTATTTCCCCGTTCTTATTATACATCGTGGGGTTCCTTCCTTCCCTCATCCTTGGGTCCTAACCCAGTTCAGAACAAATATGTTATGTCTCATTCTATAAAAAATGACTTGATCTCTGCTCTTGCAGCCACTGAGATAAATTCAGGCTGCTCCCTTTTTTGGATGGCAGGTATGATGAAGCATTGCTGTGCCCAACATTCTGGCATTGTTCACTTTGTTGAAAGTGCAGGTAAAATTCAGGAATGATTTATTGTGGGTTTTCTTATGTTGCTGAGGAATGAGATGCTCAGTCTGTTTTTAAAGTATTAAATTAAAACATGCAGGGCTACCGTTTTAGAAATAAACATGGGACACAGACATACAATGGGGTGGCTGTCATGGCTTCAACGTTCAATGTTTTTGCATTACTATGCACACAGACTAAATGGTGCTGTCGAAGGGGGCTAAATGCTTGACTGAGTGCAGCAGAACATTTATTGCATCACTCTCTAGTTTCACATTTTTTCCAAATCCACACAGAGGACATCTGCAGGCTGTTCAAGATTGCCCAGAAATGATCCTCCCATAGAATTTGGAATGGCATCACAGATAGTGAGCACAGTAGCACACAACTATGATGGTCTCCTGCAGACTTTTTATAACATCATTGCAGATAATACAATGAATGATGACATATTGGATTGTACCAAAGGTTTTGTAATGAAACTGGAGAATTTTATGTTTATGTTCATATTGTACACATATGAACAAATCTTCTCAGAGACTGATGTGACCTTTGATATTGTCCAGTAGAGAGCAATGAATGTTCTTTAAAGCAAGAACTGAATTGAGCCTATTTCTTTCTTTTGTCAAAGATAAGAGGTCAGAGGGGGATTTCCAAGCTGCTTATGAGAAAACAGCAGTTCTCCCATCCAACCAACAAGATTCCAGGGAGGATTCCAAGTGAGCAATTCCAGGATCCCCAGGCAAATCCCCCACAAAACCTGTATATGGCCATCCTTGATTATATCATGAAGAGATTCCTTGTTTGCCCCACCACAGGGTCACAAAACATTTTCTTAAATATGAACATAGGGAACAATGTACATATAAATAAACTGACAAAGTCACAGACAAGTCATAGTCTTTTTTACAAAGGCTACCAGTAGCGTCTCTAGCATTCAGGTATGTTTGTTCAGATATGTCTTTTTTTTTGTTTCTGAAATAAACGGATGTCCTGTGTCTGTTTATAAACACTGTTCACAGAAATGAGGGGATGTTTCATTTTGAACTAATTTTTTTTCAAAAGCAAATACCAAGCAAATACCAAAAAATGGGTTGCAGCTTGCTAACAGATCATATGATCCCTCACCTGGCATATCGTGGCCTGGACGAATGCCTTGTCACTGGAAACTTCCTCATCAGAAGCATCTGCTGGATTGGCTTCCATCACTCCTGCTTCCAAGGTCCCCAGTGCTGATAGCTGTACGTTGATAGGTGTACATCTCAGAGCTCCCAGAGTCTGCATGCAGGGAAAAACTTGTGGGTAAGACTGACATACCATCGTCGACACCGCCTCCACTCTCACCATCACCGGTTCTATTTCTGAAGCTACTGATGGGGCCACCACGGCTAGCATACAACAATTTCAACTAGTTTTTATTTTGGTTAATTCATGTTGTTCAAATAACGTATTTACTGCATTTTTTTTGGTGAAATAACATTTGCCATCAGGACCATCCACTCACACAATCACTGCATTCAGAACGATAGCCTGTCATAGTTCAATCATTCAACCCTTGGTTCATAAGTCAGGGATGTATTGTGCATCAGATGTTATTACATTTTGAATATGGAGACAGATAGCACAGGTGACTAAAAGACAATAAATAAGAAAAATGATTGACGGGTTTAAAAACCGGTCATACGTAGCCTTTATTTTAAATATACGTTTGTTCCTCTATTAAAAATTTGTATTTACAGTCATTTCAAGCATCGTAAGGGAGATACGACAGTTTTATAGACGATGGAGAGTGATCAAGGAAGAAGTCATGAAGAAACTGCAGCTTCTGGTGAATCCAGGTCTGTGTAAATATCATATAATTAATTGGACATGGTCAATTTAATCATGTATGTGACTACAAATGGCATAAATCGTGATGTTTATTTTGTATTCACAGTAAGATGATGGATGGAGTGGTCCATAGACATTTAGAGGAAAAAGTGCGGCCTTATATCGATTTGATTGACTCTTTAAGGCTGATTGGTATAGATGAAGATATGGCTCTACCAACTATAGCTGTGATTGGAGACCAGAGTTCAGGAAAAAGCTCAGTGTTGGAAGCATTATCTGGAGTGACACTACCCAGAGGAAGTGGTGGGTTTATTATTTTTTTAACAGAATAATACATATATTTAACAATTTAACATTTACTTTCCAGTTGCCCGGGATGCTTGTATGTTTGCTAATTTCAAACATAAAAAATTAATGAAATAATAGCTATAGCACCCCTACATGTGTTTTGGTGTCTCACATTTATATTTTCTGTTAAACGTATTCCTGACAACAATAGTTTTTTTTTCTCAGAATGTCCTAAAACAATGTGCATGGAGGTGGAGCTTTCTATAATAATGAATGTTCATTTCACCCATGTCTAATGGAAAACAGCCAAAAGCCCCACAACACAGTGACTTAAGAAAAGCAACCAAGTCACAACCCTTATTTAAATACAACCCCAAATCAGAAAAAGTTGTGACAGTGTAGAAAATGCATATAAAATCACACATTGATTCTTACATTTACTTTGACTTTTAAATATTTGGAGACAGTTTTAAGTGGCACTAAAGTAAAGTTTTAAGTGGCACTATGTAAGTACATAACTACGTATTGTAGTGCTAGACAAAGTTTTGGCAAAGTAATCCCTTCCCAGATGGTTATTCCCAGCTATTGTATTATTCCCCATTCTTGATGCAGTGCTATCTGAGGGATCTGCATTCAGCGTAAGCTTGCGCTCTTGGCCTTTACGCTTTAAAATTCCTCGCAATTACTTGAATCATTTCATGATATTACACACTATAGAGGGAGAAATATGCAAATCCCTTTTAATCTTTAAGGAACATTGCTTTTAAACAGTTCAATAATTGCCTCACACATTTGTCTAATAATATCTGTCTAGCATAATATCTAATAGCTTTGGCAACCCTGCCATGTTCATTGTTTGCTGCTGGAATGCCAGACAGCATGTATAAATGACAAAGATTTTTAACAGGTTTTAATATTAGGCTGTAAGTTCCATTATTCAAAGAGGAATAATGATTTTCTCTTGAATAATAATGATTTTGACATTGTGTGCGCTACACATAATATTTCATTGTCCTGTAATTTGTAAATAAAATATTAATATTTTATTCTACACTATGTCTAAAATTAAGAGGGAAAATACAAACAACTGAAATGTATATGTGCTATACTAATTCTTTGCGTTTTAGGAATTGTTACTAGGTGTCCACTTGAGCTGAAGCTAAGGAACATTAAAGGTGGTGTTCATTGTAGAGCAGTTATATCCTACAAAGAAAAGATAATTAAGTTTGACGACCCATCACTAGTTGAGGATTACGTTAGAAAAGGTTAGTACTTTACACAAAGAGTACTCATAAAATATATGACATGCCTTTAACACTTGTTATCATAATTTTTACCTATAACCTATAATTTCCCATCTTAAGGGTAAAGTACTTTATTAGTATTAATATCTTGATTTCTGAATAGCTATGACTACTATAAATATTTCTGCAATCTACATAAATGAATAACTGGCTTATATTATATTATTTTCAATGTACACTGACCTGCCACTTTATTAAGTTCACCGTGCTAGTACTAGATTGGGACCCCCTGTTGCAACAGAACTGCCCTAGTTCCTTACGCCATACATTCAAAATGGCACTGTAAACATAGCATAGAGACTTTGGTCCATGTTGACATGATAACATCACACAGTTGCTTCAGATTTGTCAGCTGCATATCCATGATGCGAATCTCCTGTTCCATCACATTGTGCTCTGGTAAACATGAAGGACATTTGAGTAGAGTGAACTCACCATCACATTGAAGAAACCAGTTCTTCTGCTGTTGTAGTTAAATGTGCTTCTGCATACCTTACTTGTAACGAGTGGTTATTTGAGTTACTGTTTCTTTTCTATTCACACTAACCTGTCTGGCCTGTCTCCTCTGACCTCTGGCATCAACAAGGCATTTTGCCCATATGACTGACCTCACTGGATAATTTCTGTTTCATTAACCTTTTTCTGTAAACCCTAGTAGTGGCTTAGCATGAAAATACCAGTAGATCAGCTGTTCCTGAAATACTCTGACCAGCCCATCTACCAACAACAAACAAACCATGTTCAAAGTTTCTTAAACTGAATTTCCTTCTCAGTCTGATGCTCGTGTCGAAATTCAACAGGTCGTCTTGCCCTTGTCTACATCCATAAACGCATTCGTTTGCTGCTAATTGTTTGGCTGATTAGGTATTTGCATTCACAAGCAGTCAAATAGGTGTACCTAATAAAGTGGGTGGTGATTGTATATTAAAGCTACTTTTAGAATAATAATGTTTTTTATTATTGAGTTGAATATACTTAATACATATGTATGTCACTTCACTAACAGCCCAGAATGAGCTGGCTGGAGATGGAGTTGGAATCTGTGATGATCTGATCAGTCTGGAAATCATGGCTCCTGATGTGTGTGATCTTACACTAATCGATCTTCCTGGGATTGCCCGAGTTCCTGTAAAAGATCAACCTGATGACATTGGAAATCAAGTTTGTTCAAATTCTGAAACACCTTTTAATCAATTTAAAAGCCATAAACCATAAATATATTTAAATTATACAGTTTTATTTGTGATGGACTTTGTATTGGTGGTGTTAATGGTTGGTTTATAGCTTTTTCATCATTTACTTGAGAACTTAGAAGTTGTGTAAAGCTGAAATAGTAGAACACCTGTGTATCTGTGTATAGAAAATTTCTACATATTCATAGTTCAGCTTACATGGGAAACCTTTAATATGAAATCGCAGATATCACAATTAACAATACCTAAGCAAGAGGCTCAGGTGATGCATACAAGCGTTTGATTTAGTAAACAAATACATTGATTAAATATTTTGTTAAAACTTTCTTCCTCAATCTGGTATGGTGCACAGAGTAGTGATGTCCGACACTAAAGGGCAACGATGACTTGCAAAGAATATATATTGGCGTCCGTTTCTGCTGAAGAGACACCAATCGGTCAATTCAATGTAGTCCTTCTACACATCTTCTCACTGCTAAACGAACAAATATTCACATTTAAATTCAACATGTAAAGTATGTTCTGGCACCTACATACGTTTTTTTTTTTTTGGTCATTAAAAAAAGACCAACATGTCAGAGAAAGATTTATTTATAATTTCACTTTTCTTGTTGCAACCCAGATCAAAAATCTCATATTGAAATATATTGAGAGAAATGAAACTATCAACTTGGTTGTGGTTCCATGTAATGTTGATATAGCAACAACAGAAGCACTAAAAATGGCACAGGAAGTGGATCCTGAAGGAAAACGAACTCTGGGTAATGTGGCACATAGTCAGTAATACTAATGTTGCATTTAAATGTTCGATTGTCTAGCCTGGATGTGTCTAAACTGATGCTTTTCCATAGTGTTCTATTTGTTAAATGAACAAATCCGTACACTGCTAACGAAATTAGGTGCTGTTTCATTATGGCATTTCATTTTTATGTTATGCCATCCATTTTGGATTTCTGCATAAATTGGTCTTTAACATTAACTGTGTTCTTATCTTCTTCTACAAACCGGATTCCAAAAAAGTTGGGACACTAAACAAATTGTGAATAAAAACCGAATGCAATGATGTGGAGGTGCCAACATCTAATATTTTATATATAATATTTCAGAATAGAACACAAATCACAGATCAAAAACTGAGAGAATGTATCATTTTAAGGGAAAAAATATGTTTGTGGCTATGTAGCTTGTGGAGCTTGCTTAGAAATGGCTTCCTCTTTGCACTGTAGAGTTTCAGCTGGAAACGGCGGATGGCACGGTGGATTGTGTTCACTGACAATGCTTTCTGGAAGTATTCCTGAGCCCATTCTGTTATTTCC
>JAUZST010048070.1:0-25352 GCA_034779995.1 Parotocinclus haroldoi | reverse complement strand
TGTGTGTGTGTGTGTGTGTGTGTGTGTGTGTGTGTGTGTGTGTGTGTGTGTGTGTGTGTGAGAAAGAGAGAGAGAGATAGGACGTGCATTCCAACATATCAGCATTTGCTAGAGAACGAAGAGGAAACTTTTTTTTTTTATATGAGGGCAAGGGGCAGCTTCATCATCAGTTAAAAAGCCAAGCAGTATTTTCTACTGCAATAATAGGCAACTGCAAATATTTCAAACATCTTGATGTTTCCCCACACCAGTAGATGGCATATCAGACCTAACATACAAAATAAGAACAACGAGAACTGCGGTTCTCCCTGACTCCTGAGTTGAGCTCATGTGAGCAACATGTTACCAGGATTGCTAGGCAAGGGTGGCACTGCTGCTCAGAGGGACAGATTCCTATAGCACAAGGATGGGAATCCCTCACAGAAAAGTACACCACAGGCAGGCACAGAGTGGAATGTGACTATTGGGTCTAGTAAAGCGCATGGATAAAGGGCTTTGATGGCTCCATGTTAGTGTAATGGAGGCTTGCTGTTTGAAAAACAGCTGGGTACGCTAATTAACACAGTGGAAGAAACTGCAAGGCTAGATGGGTGGCCTACATATTTATAGCTGGTATACGCATATATTTCTCACACAAGCTAAGCAAAACAGCTACTCTGACCATGTTTCCTCCACAATCACATCTGGCACAGGCTGATTTATGGAGCCTGTTACGTCCATGTGAGACCTGAGTAAAGGTTCTAGTGAAGGCATCAGTGAAATAAAGTTGTGATGCTTTGTGATCTTTTCCTTTGTAATCAGAATTGTCCTTGGAAAGGACACCCGATATCCACATACCTTCAGTTACTGACTGTGCTTTCTCAGCTCTCTCGCGGGGGTCTGTGCTGGGCACCCTACGGGGCGATGGTGCTGGAGTCATCTCTTTTCGTGGAGATGGGGTTGGAGGTTCCTTTGCTTGAAGCTGGGAGAATGTTTTACTCTCCGTCATTTCTGACAGAGCATCTGCAGAGGGGCTAGGCTGCCTGGGAATTGGAGAGATGGTTCTGAGGACAGCGGTAGTCTCACCAGCGGGTATCAGTGTGGGTTTGAGGGTTGGCTTGGGGGGCAAAGGGCCTACAGGTCGCTCAGGGAGTGGTGGACGTTCTATGTTACCTGCACGCACCGGCCTGGTATCTAAACGGAGACAGAGAGGCCTTAATAGTTCTGCACAGTGCTTAAAAGATTTTTAATCAATTTAGAACACAATGACTAGACTGTTTTTCACCCGACTATATATATCACCTGAGGAGGTGGACATAGTGCGGGGTTTCACGTAAGTGGGTGGAGGTTCGGGCTTGCTGTCCAATATTGCACCTAACATGAAGAATAAATTATGTTAGAATCATGTAGAAAAAGAGCAACAGAAAATAAACTTTACACAGCATCAAATACACTGGTTCAGTATAGTAATATACTGCTCCCAAAAATCCCCTAATGAAATACCCATAATTTTTGTGAGCAGTGTAGTTTTTTAAGAAAGAGTTGATGTCTGACTCCTCATCAATAACTGATATAACCTCATGTGCAAGGAATTACCAAAGTGCTAAACTACATTCACAAATGCCCCTTAATTCTTTATTGCACAAAAATGAAACCTTACACTGACCATACGCAGTAGCACTTTGCTCTGGACAAAAGACAAAAGGACCAGCCAGACTATTTTTCGCAGCCCAGTCCAAATTCCGGGGTTTGTTATGTTATGGGGTTGTGTCAGTGTTCTTGGCAAAGGTAATTCTACTTCTGTGATGGCAGCACTAACAGAAATTACACTGAGACTTCAGAGCACTATAAGCCGCTTTCAAGTTGACATTTTTTTCAGGAAAGTCCACGCATATTTCAACAAGGCAATGCAAAAAGACTCTGCAGACACTGAAAAGACATGGCTACGGAGGAAGAGGGTATGGATGCTGGACTGGCCTGTCTGCAGTCCTAGACTATCCCAAACTGAGAATGTGTGAAGAAGTTGAACAATGAACAATGTTTTTTTTTTTATATAGTTCTGTATAACAGCAGCAACAGAAATGAAAGTCACAGCAGCAAGTTCAGCGTGGTAACAGTGATATTAGAAATATGAAAGATATGTTAAAGTCATATACTGTAGGTGCATCTTGTGTGTGTGTAACTGGCCATATCCATATGGCTATTCATAATTATCAGGTACAGTGGATATTTTTGGTTCGGACAGTATTCTCAATTCAGCAGTGACACTGAGGTGTTAAAACCCTGCCACAGCTGATACACATAACAGTGCATGCTGCTTTCATTTCAGTGTTACAGTGTTTTGCGCACAAATTATACCTAGCCAGATGTGGTCTTAAGGTGGCCATTTTTATTTATCATTATCTTTAATAAAATCCTATTTGGATAGACTGAAGGGGACTGACAAGTTGTACAGCAACCCATGGTCTACATCCAGCAATAATACAACATTTTGTGTTTTATGACTCTTTTCAGAAATTCTGCTTTTTGTAACATATACATTCCTTCTAAAGCCAGTGCTATTTATTTAACAATGCCTCTCGCACGTTTAACCGGCGTAATGTGATGTGTATCTGTACTGACTATATTGTTTGGAAAGAAACAGGTACAAAGGCAGCTTTTCATAGAAGCTATACATTAGCTCTAAGGTTTTTGTCTCAAAAAGAGATACTATACTAAGACTATATACTAAGACTAAGATACTAAGACTATACTATACTACTCCAGTCCTTCAGTAACCACAAGAGCTCAGAGATACTCTAAGCTATCTATGTACTATGGTTATGTGTGTTTTAGTCCAACAGAATCATGAAATGAGAAATGTGATGACTCATGTAACGGCACCTTAAGCTTGTAAAGATGGTATATCCAAAGCTACTTGTTTTTTAACCCGCTGCACAGTTATTGATTCAAAATCAAATGGTCCACAGGTGTAACAAAAATCTAGTCCACCATTGTTAACTTAATTCACCACTGTGATCTGTGCCTTCTGGCCAGTTTGAGATTCACAGGGTTACCCAGCCTTGAGATGTACTGGTTTCCCATTAAGTGTCAGAGTCCCCTGACCATGGACTACAGAAAAGCAGAGTTAAAAACGGAATTTCCAAACAATATTGCAATTAATAATTGGATTTTTTTTTGTGAATAAAATGCGCAATGCTTAAAACCTACAAGCTTCTAATAATTCTGAAGTTTGCACAAATGGATGGCTAAATAATTTGTAGATTTACAACTCTGATAGTCTGACTCTGAACATAAACTTAAATAAAAATTTGACATATGCTTAGCTTGCTAGCTACATTTTCCATTGATATTAATTGTAAATCAACTTGCTCGCACTCAAAACAGTCAAAGTCGAGTCTGGGCTTGGAAAAGAAACACACCGAAAACTTAGGGCACCATTTGGTTCTGACTAAATGTGTGCTCTTAAGTAAAAACTAACCATGTCAAAGGTGATTTGGGCAAATCAGGCTCAGGCAATCGCTAGATGAACTACAACAATACTGAAATGGTTTGTGACCACATTTTATATACTGCCACTGATTTGAACAGCATGTCATTTTGAACAAATAAGAACTATTTTGTTGCATTTGCTTTTTCAATACAATCAAACCCTGTTATCTTTTGTTTTCTTCTCAAAATTAATTTGATAATGAATATCTTGATAACAGGAGCCCTGTTTTAATTATGTCCTATGGGGAAAACCCTATCTTGTTCCCAAATTCTTTCAAGTGTCTCAATAATATAGTGGCACAGGGGACTTTCTAATAGACCCTCCTCTCTGCCTGTTATCTGCAGATTGGGCAGTCACCATACATTTGTGAATATGTAATACATCTGAATAATGTGGGTGGTGTATTTGGGCTGTGGTGAGGAGGTTTTTTTCCTTTGTTTTTCCAATAAGATCCATTATGTACGTCACTTGTAATAATTCTACTTTAAAGGTAATTTGTCACTTTATGTTTGCTCTTTTCAATAATAAATTGCATGTGTTTTTAATTTAAAAAAACTATGTTGAAACTTAATTTAGAAGCACGGCAACAGTGCACAGAGAGGAACAGATTGCATGGAATAAACTGAGAAGACCAACTTTAAACATTAAACACTACAAAAATTTTATTAATAAAGTGTGCTGTTGAGTTCATGCTGTGAAAGGTAGTTAAATTAGTGTAATTTTGCTCACATTTATAATTGACAAGCTGGATTGCTAACTACTAGTATAGAACAGTTAAAGCAATCAACAGAGTGGCTAATATAGGCTTTGTAGAGCTATTTTTGCTGTTAGACTGTTACTGCTGAGACCTGTATTATAAGGTCTGAGACTGATCTGTATGGGTTTCTATAGACACATTCATATTCTTATCACCTTTCTAATTTTGTAACACAGTAGAAGCAATAATGAAGTGTGTTTCTCCTTCGTTTTTCCAAAGTACACACACAACTATAGTACAAAGACAGACGATAAGGTTTGACCTCTGAGCTCTGGTGGTCACTAAAGCAGTGGTGTAGAAGAGTATAGAAAGCCTTCTTGAGAGGGGCAGCTCAGGGCACTTCAATTCATTAAGGCATATGTCATCTTGTCTACAGATGCACACTGGACAGTCTCCATCAGAGGTCAATACTGCTGCTGAGTTTAGTGCCAGTGCTAAAATTCATTGGAGGTCTTCAGAGAAAGCTGTAGATTTTTAAGAACTAACAATAATTTCATTGTATTGACTTTTTATTATTATCTTATTTTTATTTTTATGAATCACTATTTGCTGCATTCGATCTCTCTGATGGAATTGTCTTGTTGAAGTGAAAGGTGGGGTGAAAGGAACGTTACAATTACAGTCCAATTCGAAGTTTTCTTTCCAGGATATGCAGGTAATAAAACAGAGCTAGCCCTAGGATTTCCCAGAGCTGCAAAAAGGCCTTACAGGTCTACGTGTCAACATAATTATTAAGTAGTAACCGGTCAGGTTTTAATTTCTAAGCATTTGGAACACCTTCTAAAATTCCCTGTTGCATCACAGAAACAAGACAACACAGCCCATCTGGAACTTTATGATACTATTGATGCTACTTAATCCACGGCCATATGCAATGTACAAATATATTAACATTTAAAGCACAGTGTGAACGACTGTAGTGTTAGTTTGTGTACTCCAGTTATGTGTTAATTGATGACTCATTTGTTTCAATTGTTTTCATATACAGTAATATGTTAAAGAGAGGAATATACTGGTAATTTGAAACTTGAGGCTTTTGCTCTTTCTGTTCTTGATGCTAGAATAGCATGGGCTGAGACATTTGTGTTGAGTGTGGGATGCTTTTGAATATTTTAAGATTCTGTATCTGCTTTATTTATAGTTTTAAAATAGGAAAGGCAACTGACTATGTTTTACATGCAGTGACTATATAAAATGTATGCAGCTGTACATGCACTTTATTTATTTAATTATTTAGCAGTTCTGCTAAAATCTAAAAGCCTAGCTCTGGTAGTTAAGGTTCACAACTACTGTACATTTAATCACATCCATTCATTCACCAAATTCGTCTCCTCATCACATTTTACATATCACTGACCCATCCCACTCTATAGTTCTAAAGATGATAACATGATTCTGTCTATACAGCTCATGTAGAGACTGCCACACAGAACTTCAACCACAGCATAAACGCAGGTAAAATGTCCAGCTGCCCTGATAGAAAAGTTGTAATGTAAAAAACAAGGATAACAAAGTATAACAGAAAGGCCTTACCCTCTGAGTTGGCTTTTCTCAGATCTTCGTCTTTGCTCTGCAAGTCAATAATACAGCTTTAATTGAAATGTCTGTTGCTTCCTAATCCCTCATTCAGCATGAACTCTTTAACTCTTTAAATATTTTTAAAACTGCGGTTGCAACAAAAATGGAAGTGCATTAGAAGACACAAATAACACACAAATCACAAAATAAAGCACTGTCAACAGTAAAGACAAATATTATTCAAAAGAAATGCATGTTTTTTTTTGTTTTGATAAATGGATTAACAACATGGCATGCATTTTTGCTGAAATTCTAAAATGTCACTTAAAATGATTAAATAAATATACAATTTATTATTCTTCTATACCTTCTCCGTGTTAATGGATTTTCTAGATTAATTCTAGGAATTTTTGTTTTCCAATCATACATGCTTAAAAATAAGCTATTTACAATGGTAAATTAGTTGTATACATTGTCAAGCAAATTAGTCTGGCATACAACCTTAAAAATTACAACATGGTGCAAACTGTATAGCTTTTACAGAATTACAATATATCAAAAACATATCAAAACATCACAAACAGAAATAAAAACTACAACAATACTAAGAACATATAATTTCATGTTGATTTTAAACAGAGGTGGCATTATATTGCATTACACAGAAAGACAAAGTGACCTTTGTTTTTCAGAGAAAACTTGTCAGAGGGACTTGTCAGGTGGTAGGTAGTGTTTCTAAAGACTGAAATATTGTCGTCATGAATTGTGGATACTATGTCAGTGTAACTATAAAAAGTCAACTATAATAATTAATGTACACTGATCAATCAAAACATTCAAACCAGCTGCCAAACAGTGCATAGATTCTCCTCTAGCCATTACGGCTCTGACTGTAAGGTGGGTGGTTAGATGGATTTTCTAGCACATCCCATAGATGTTTGATCAGGCCAGCACATTAGCCAACTGAAAAAGGTCACTGCCTTTTGGGAATTCAGCTAAATTGAAGGTGTGTACTTGGTCCACAACAATGTTTAGATAGTTGGTACAAATATACTGTAAACTTTGACAGTAGAACTAGAAGTGGTCAAATTACCATCAATTTCCATGGTAGAACTGCGAAATAATTTATGGTCAGTTCATAGTCAACCAAGTTCACAACTGGACTATAAAATTTGACAGTGGAACCATGAAGTGGCCAAATTACCATCAAAAATTGATAGTAGAACTGTGAACTTTATAGTCAAATTGTGAAAGTTCACATTAAAACTGTCAATCAATTTACAGTTTTACTATGAAATTTCACAGTACATTTTTTCCTGGGAAGTTGTGCATGCTGAACGTTGCCCAGAGCATCACTCTGCCAATCGTAATCTCTTGACCTGTCAGTGGTTTTATTGATATAGCTTATCAATGTAAATATGTGGTGGCAGAGTAGTCTAACCAGCTGAGAAATAGACAGGGGTGCCTTCCAGGGCACACTTATCCCGGAGCCATGTGTTCTCTGGGACACACAAAAGACCCCTGTTACCCTGACCAACAAATAGATGGATGTACTAGATTTTTTTCCGTCATCAAAGTTATGAAACAACTATAAATAGAATACATAGGTTATTGCAGATACAAGATTGGATTTACTGTCTAACTGATATGCATACTGTCTAAAAATAAAATCGTTTAAAAAAAATTACCATTTTGAAACTCATACTTGTCACATACCCATCAAATCTTACACAAACAAACCTTACCTGGCTCTTTTTGGAGTCAAAGGGAGGTGTCTTGGCAACCCCCATGCGGTGAAGCATAACATGGAGTCGTTGCTCAAAACTGGAGGAGCTTTCAGACGAGTGTTTCTAAAAGGACACAGCAGGCATGAGAGGAATGACTAGGTGGATCTTGGTACAAACTAACACTACACTACAATACATATGGTTGGCCTTAAATCAGGTTTTATATTAGTGTAAAATTACACATGGACATTTACAAAAGTAACAGTAACAAACAATGAGATTCGCACATATCTTCCTCTATGATCTTCATTGTGGCTGCAACTTTTCTGTGGTCTATCCAGTTTAATAAGTTGTACAAATGGGTCAGAGTGTCCATAATTAGAAGCATGGTCAAAGTATTTCTTTATTTATCAACTTTACTGTGGCCAGGTTGGATGCACATTTCAGGTCTGGTTTTGTATTTTACTGAGCCAGTAACTTTAAGAAATGACTTAAAAATATTGTGAAATGCCTTAAACATACATTATTATAAACAGAAATATAGCCTGGAAACTAAAGTGCTGTGACACTTTGTATTTAGTTTAGTTTAGTTTTCATTTAATTATTTGAACTGAAACCAGATTTTCCAGATTTCCAGTTTTCCAGATTCAGTGATTCTATGCTCAGAAATGTCGACCTCATTTATTTATATAAAAGATATTTATTTGATTATTTATTTATATGGCTTTTGGAATATGCTAAATTGCTTCCATCTGTTTTGTAAATCATATATATATGCAGACATAACACTTTAAAGAAGGAGTGACATAATCCATGTCAAATGTTGCCCAACATTAATGATAAATACTCATTTGAGACAAAAATTATTAAATCTTATTAACCATCTAACTAGGTTTGTGCTAGAACTGTGGTATTCTTACATGCTCACAGTATCAATATACTCACTGAGTACCATATGATTCATATTCTGAATCCTGACACAATGACGCCTCATATGAATACTAGAAGTGAGCAGGATAGCTTATATTCTTTTGGACTGATACAAACATAGTAGCCAACAATGGCCATGATCCTGTTTTATATGCATGCTTCGGTTTACCAGCTTGTACTCATTTCTGTTTTTGTTCTTTGTACACTGCCTTCCTGTCCTCTATATACATCATCTCTCAAAACATAAACTCTACTGGGCTCATGGTAGCCAAAACTGTGTTTTGTATTAATGTACAATTAACAATATTAGAATATGCATTTCACAAACTATTACTAATGTATTAATAATTGAATTCGTTATTTCTACTTATTTAATTCACTCACATTTTGAACCTTCAAGCCATTAGCATTCACAGGGAAACATGGTTAACTCAGTCATTACATTTCAACATATGGTTCTCTTACCTTAGCTTGTGTCACAGTTACATCCTGCCCTTGCTCCAACCCTGTAAGTAGGATGAGGGATTGAGATTTGCCCTCTCGAAGTGAGCGGCGTGTAGGCTTCGGTCTTCTTTCCCCATCAGGGGTCCGGCTTTTTTCCAAGGTCCGGCTCTTCTCCCCCTCCAATGGTGACATGGCAGATACTGGACTGGGGGTTTTTGTGGGTGACAATATTGGGACCTCTTCAGTTTTGGCAGGTGAGAAAGCAGTTGGGGTGGGGGTAGAAGCAGATGTAGATAACGGGACAAGAACCGGGATGGAAGGAGGTGAGTGAACTTGGGGTGTCATTTTGTCATTTCTAGCTGGTACTATGTAAGATAAATCTGTGATGGTGGGACTAGTGATGGGTGCCTCATTGATTCTCTCCTCTTCCAATTTCTCCTTGTCCTTTTCTTTTTCTTTCCCTCGCTCTTTCTCTTTTTCTCTATCCCTTTCTTTCTCACGCTCTTTCTCGGCCCGTGCTGCTTCCCGGAGGGGTCGGATGAGGTCTGCTATTGAAGTCTTTTTTACCTTTCCTTCTGGAGCACTCTCACCCTTGGCTCCTCGACCAGCACGGACCTTTTTAAAGGCAAAAAAGTCACCAAACTTCTTCTTAATGTTTTTCGAGGGGGCTGAGCTGGGAGTGGTGGTTGACGAAGTGGTGGTAGGAGTGGAAGTTGTGCCACATGTGGACTCTGCAGACTGTGCTTTACTGAGGGATTTTTCCCTCTGGTGCTTTCTGAATGTGAAACATGGCAGAAGGTGAATTATTTGACAACCAGCAAATGTACATACAATGTAAAAACAGATTTTGATCATCTTTGAGATGTTTCTACAATTGTGGTCAACTCTGTTCATTGGACATAATTTGATTAATTCAGAGAACCTCTTGTCCTCAATTCTAAGCATCATGTCTGAAGGAAACCAGGCACTGCTCATCACATTTCCAGTACCATCCCTACAGTAAAGCATGGTGGTGACAGCTATGATGATGCTTTATTGTGGCTGGGACACGGAGACTGGTCAGGGTTGATGGAAAACTGAATGGAGCAAAGTACATACTTATTGTATTTTTTGAAAAAAAGACTGGCTCAGACTGGGCCGAATATTCTTCCAACAAGACAATGACCCTAAGCACACAGCCAACAAAACACCGAATTAACTTTGGAGCAATTCTGTTAATGTCCTTGAGCGACCCAGGCAGAGCCCTGACCTGAGCCCAAGATGTAAAAAATGACTGTCCCCATCCAACCTGACATAGCTTAACGCATCTGCAGAGAGAAATAGAGGAAAATCCCCAAATACAGATTTACAAACCTTATAGCATAAAACAAAAAGAAGACTGAAGGCTAGAATCGCTGCCAAAGGTGCTTCAACTAAGTAATGAGTAAAATGTCTGAATACAAATTTTGTGTTTATTTTTAAATAAATTTAGAAAAAAAAACAAAATTCTGTTTCCACTTTCTCATTAAGTGGTACTGAATTCAGATTGACAAGGGAAACCTTGACCTTTATTAGTATTTCTTTTTATTTTAGGACAAGGCTGCAACATACAATGTGAAAAAATGAAAGACTGAAGACTTTCTGAATGAATTTTGTGTTTACTTTGTTTACTCACAACTGTGTACTTAAATAATGACATTTCCTCAGAAGGACAGCTTTCTGAAGAGCATCGCTTTAACAGTTGTTTCCAAACAAAATATCCTAGTCCACAGAGGTAAGGATGCATTGGTGTGGGTGTATACTCACAGGTGGTCATCAGGGAGGATCCTCTTGGTGAAAAACTCCTCTACGCCCTCATCCACCCGCCCCATATTCTCATTGACTTCATTCTCGCTCTCAGCTGCCTGCTCCTACACAGAAAGAGAAAACAAAGACAAGGTCACTTGCTAAAAGCTAACATATTATTCAAGGTGGATGCAATGTTAAAATCTGAAACTCACTGAGAACATACTGGACAAGAGGTGTGATACTGGAAAGCTGCTCTCAGGAAACCTTACCAAATCTGTTTTAGTTTTTAGTGTAGGCTGCTGCACTATGCATTATGTTGTATACTGTTCACATTCCCCTTTCAAATTCTCCATCTCGTTTCTACCCTTTTCACCCCAAAATAGTATGATTATGCATACATACAAATGAAAGTAATTAGTTTGTTTTTGGACAGGGTTGGTACTCTGTACTATGTTTGTGACTCTGGCACATCTGTTGTTGTTTTGTCCCAAGAGAGCAGCATGCCCAGGTTCAGTCTTTCTCTGTCTGTTCCTCCTGACTCCTAGTGCAATTAGACACTTCCATTAGCCATGGAAATAATTTAATAATAGAAGGAGCCTGTTGTAAATCTTGAATAAGCTTATTCTGGGATCGATATGAGGGTAATATGTTGTGCCCCCTGTTGAAAGTAATTTGTCTTTGAACCTGACTGTTATTACAAAACTAACGTGTGAACAGAATTGGATTGAAGCCTTTGGCTGGTGAGAAAGGAGTTCAGTCATTTAGCCTCAGTCTAATAAGGATTCTGCCATATTTGAACATACCCAATAGCCAAAATAAGATTTATGAAAGTGTTTAAAGACTTTTAAAAAAAGAAAATAGCTATGGCATGTTCGCAAATTGTTCTTAAGTGTTTATTGTAGAACTGCATTTAAAATACCTATATTTCATTTTGAAATATCCCAAAATTATGTGAGCAGTATATAAAAGGCAATAAAAGCAAACTAACATAGTAAACAAAACAAACTCCAGTCACGCTAGTGCACAAATACTCTGAGGAAGAAAAAAAAAATAAACATGCACAATGAATGCTTTAATAATAAACATAGTAGTAGAAATAACACTGGACACTATTTGTATTAAAAAGCTTTCCTTCGTGAAAAATGTAAGATTATCATAAACAATGTCCAACAGAATACACAAATAACAGAAATTTGGATAAACATTAAATGAATGTATTGAACAGTAATCACATTAAACTGGATTGTATTTAATCAGATCATGATGCTGACACGTGTTATTTCAGCTGATATTTTAACTCAGCACACGATGCCTCTTGTGTAAGCCCCCAATAGTTGGCCGATATTGATGGACTCCATTTGCGGGGATGAAGTCCAGGTGTGAGTGCACAGAAAGAATTTGCATTCATGTTTTCATATGCTTTAAGTATGTTGTCAATCAGCTCACTGTACAGTTGGCCACACTAGTTGCTTTTCTAACTCAATGTCATTGATGACCAGTCATATATGTATGACCAAAAATGACATCCTTATTCTTGACAGAATAAGCTTAATTCCTAGTGACAGAGCCAACACTTTTAGACCATCATGGATTTTCCAGCTATAATTGTTGTACTGTATGCTTTTGAACAGACAGTTCCATGTTGTTAAAGGTTTCTTTCATGTGTACTGCATACTCTATATTGGGTACTGAAGGGGTATTCTATGGTATTCTACCATTTTGTCACAGAACAGCTTAAGCCTAACATTGGCACATTTATAAAACACACACCTTTCGGAGAGGTCCAAACACAAAACGATCAGTGCCAGTGACGAAACAGAGAGCATTAAAAAAATTCTTGGGGGTTCCAAAAGAGGACAAGCAGGCAAGGCTGGGATTATGGTAAAAAAGTAGAAGTTTGTGGATACTTGAGCTTCTAGAAGGATTTTTGCAGGATGATGATTTCTCTAACTGAATCCAGTAATACAGTATTTGAAGATTGACAGCCCACAAATGGTACATGGAATTAGGTAGTGTCATGCCTCCTAGTGGTTACTTTTTCAATAAAGTTTTCTAATTCAAGTAACTATTGTGTTATAAATTAATTTGAATATGACATTGTAAATTACAAAATTGGACATTAGGAAGTGCTAACATCACATAGATAGGTACAGTAATTTTCAAGTACAAACAGCTGTTGACAGTACACCAGCAGTCGTGTTGTTACTAATTGTTTAGTAATTAGTAATTGTATGCAGTTTGGAACATAACATCTGGCTTGAGACAATGCAGTGTTCAATAGCACCAAACTGGAACTATATTTGCCAATAGCAATGTGGTAAATTATTTCATTTTCAACCAATTGTTTTCATTAGTACTTGACTTACCAAGTAAGTAAGTTTGTGTAACAAAATATAAATGCCAATTTGATCCTCTCAATCTACAAACTGTATATAAGCTTACATTTAACCAAGTCATGTATTACTGATCTATGAAGTTCTGTTTTTCCCAACTCCTGTTATAGTCTGTGAGATGTACACATTATACAGTATGTCAAGCATGTGAACAGGTGGTGTGGCAGTAAAATACTAGCCCAACACTGCAGGAGCCGGAGTTTGAATCTAGATGTGCCTTCTAGTCTGGGCAAGTACCCAGTGCAGTCAGTACTGTTGAGGCTCCAGGGTACTGTAAGACTGTATCATCCATTTCTGGAACTAGTTTCCAGAGCCCCAGAACCCTGAACAAGAATGTCTTAAAATGAAATTTAAAATGAGTCAGATAAATTAGGATTGGGCCATATGAAATACTGGTATGTGCAGTAGTGTGCAAAGACCTTAGGCCACCATTAGATTGGTTGTCTTAGCAAAGGTATAATGACCATATATAACATATTGTCAATGATTGTACTAAAAAAATTCAAACTTTGATTCATCACTCCATAACACCATAACCCTTTTCCACTGATCTTCGTTCCAGTCTTTGTGAGTGTCAGCAAATCTTAGCTTTTTCACTCTGTTCTGATTCCGAAAACAGTCTCTTGGATGCTGCCTGAAGAATCCTGGTTTTTGTGTTTTGTGTTACAAATTTCTTGCATTTTCTGGTTGTATTTGAATAGACAGAGAAATAATTATATATGATCATTATACCATTTCAAAAACCAATGGTACATATGATGTAATTGTGTCCTAAGACTTTTGCACAGTAATATATCAGTCACAAAATCATATTTCAAAAGTATGTATGACTTCCTAAACTCCTGCAAAGTATGTTTTAATAAACATTAGAAACCTAAATATCACTGCTACCAAAAGAAAGCAGGCTAAATGTATCACAAAACACAGAGTAGTTTGTTTTGTTCTAGATCCCACAGATATTGCACAACATGTCAGTTTGTTCTTCATTTTGATCCAATTCTGCCTTTTAGAATGGTGGTTGTTGCTATACGGCTGAAATAATGGCAGATTTCCAAATGTTAAGAAGGAAAGTTTGCTATAATGTAACAGCATTAAACTGTTAAGCTTTGCTGAGAGGCTATATAGAAGATATTTTCAATCTTAATGTAATAAACTTCCAGACAGTCTTATAAACAGCAGATTGGGAAAGGCATGTTCTTCAGATTAAGAACAATGGTCTGTTTATTGTAATGGTCAATGTATGTATAGTAAATAAGTGTTACATCAATATCTAAAACAAGAAAAGGATATAACAGCATCAGGGATGGTAAACACAATGTTTATATCTTTGATTTCATTATGGTGACTTGAAATGCAATTAGCATGGTTCAGTGTTATTATTGTTTAGGGTCAAGAAAGTCTCTGACATCCAAGCCTATATATCAGATAGACAGTGAGAGTGGATAATGGAGGCCTGTATGGTATAACAATATGGATGAATGTAAGAGTGTGGTAACATTTAAAATATGTATCTGGGGCAGCATGTGAATGATGAAAACCCTGAGCCATCATGAGTCCTGAGCCTTGGGGTACACCAAGGTATATATGAATCAAATCTAAACCTTCAGACAAATCCCTGTCTGCCTGTAAGATTTGATGACAAGTTCTATTTTAAAAATGAGTGTCACGTTTGTGCAAATACAGCTCATGTTACGTATACAAGGTATAGCAATACAGCGATTGTCTCTAATAAAGTGGACAACGTGTGAACAGAGATTTAAAACTGGAGCATCACTGCCGTGTCTGATCCAGTCATACCAGTTCAACACACACCACCTCCACGACAGCATCTCTGAGTATCTCAGCAGTGATGAGAATGATCCACCACCCAAATAGGACCTGATCTGTGGGGGTCCTGACCCTTATATAACAGAATAAAATGGACGAACAAAGTATGTAGAGAATCAGATTGGCTATAATCTGTAAGTACAGAACTACAAAGAGCATTAACCACTGAAACGTAAAGATAAATAATAAGTGGAATATAAACAAAAAAATGTAGAATGTCTAAGACTTTAATGTCACTGCACTTAATGTTTATAGGTGATCTAAACCTCTTGTTAGTCACAAAATCCTTGTAGCTCCAGAGCAAAAGGAATGAAATATTTATTAAGAAGCTTTCTTATCTGATAATCATCACTTAGGGTAAGAGAAAAACTGTATACATTTGATTTGCATTAGCTATGCATTTGAAACATATCCACATGTGGAGGAACGCAGTATAAGATTTCCTCTTTGTCTACAGTTCATAATGCCATGAATCCGTAACCAGCACACATACATCAGTACAGGAACATGTATGCACACCCAACACCAGAGCGCAATGGCTGTGAGGGCCTTCAGGCAGAGTGGGTACTGCAGACTGGAGGAAAAAGAGAGAAAAAGAAGAGATACCACTGCAGAGCTATAGCAACAGTATGCAAATAGAGCGCCACAAGCCGCATGAGATTGGATTATAAATCATTTAGAGTCTAATGGCCTATCAGAACGCGAGATTCCTCATCACTCCACTGCATCTTCAAATGAAAAGGCGGCACTGTGACAAGGACTTTCCCCACACACATTTCCATACATTTTCACACACAGCAAACATACTTTCAGAGGCTGGATTAATGGAAGCGTAAACATGCATGTACTCATTTCTTCTAATAAACTTACTAAAGTAATAGAAGCGCTGGGTTATTTGGTTTAGAACAATGTGAATATTAGTATTTTATGTTATTAATATTAGTATATTATTATAATAATAGTATATTAAATAGGGATCAAAGTAGGATTTTTTACTCAATATGTCTACACCCAGTCTTTTATGCACTTTATATCATATAACCTAGGAGTAATCGTAAAAAAATTAATTACACCATCATTTGAGGACATAATGGAATGTATTAAACTGTGACACAGTATCAAATATCAAAACCATCTATTTACTATTGACCCTAGCTCTGTTTTGCTATTTACACAGTATATTATCTGGCCCTCAGCTGTAAGAAGATGCTGCAGCAAGAACAAGTGAAACTCAGCCCTGTGAACACAGACATGGTTGGAAAAAATTGAGTGTGAGTGTACACAATTAAATATTTTGAGGTAAGAGGTTCAGTATTTATAGAGAAGGTGATGTGAAGGCACTCACACATGTTTTATATTCTCCGCAGGCAAAGTATTTAGGTGTATTCAGTTCAAGTGTTACATTCTCGATACAAAGTCAAGTGTGACATATTAGGACACATTAGAGCTGGTGCCTAATTGATAAATCTTGGTGAAGAGAGTTTCATTCAAACCCTGAATCTGAGTTTGGCTTTCTAATCATTTCTTTAGCGCAATCAGATCTTGCCAGTTTCATTTGAAGCCCACTGTTCTAGATCCGGCAAAATACTATTAACTAAACAGAATTATATACAGGAATTAGATTAAGTCTTAAATGGCTCTCAGAGTCAGTTGTCATGTCTGTTTGCAGCCAATTATGTTACACTAGAAATTGATCTGGGTTTTAGGCATTATTTAAAATCCCAATCTCAAATTCACAAGTTGCATTATGCATTGTGTTTGCTGCAACATTATTCTTCTTATTATTGATCAACAATTACCTAATTGAGTGCTTCCTTACATGACTGTTGGATTGCCATTTTAAAACAATGTTTTAAAAAAAACTAAACCTTGACAGCACCTGCCAAAAAACAGGCTCATTTAATGGGTTACGGACAAATGCATTTACAAGTGTGAACACATGCAGTTTGAACTGTTTCCACTTATTTGTCTAAATTCAGGACAGGATCAATATGTAAAGAAACATCAAAATAAAATGAAAACATTTTGGCAGAATGTGATCCAATTTTAGACACAAGCTGTGGGAGATGAGGAAACTGGTGATTTTTCTTCTGTACACTCAACATGAAAGATGTCATTATTCCAAGTGAAATATATTGCAATCATTATTTTTATCGTCTATTTCTTGTCAGTAAAGCACAAATAGATTTGCAATAGATTTCAAATATTGGCTCTCTAACAGGTATCCCATATCTACAGTGCAGTTGCCAAACTTTGCCAAAATCAAGCGAAACAATGCGGATGAAACGAAAACTAGTCTAAAAGCTGGATGAACAAATAGTGCTAAGGATGTATCAAGGGTAACCACTATTCTAGTTTCATTCAGCAAGAGCCCAGATGGTAGTATTTATTATCTGTCTACAATTCCTGACAGAAGTTCTGTAGCTTATCCATGTTGTAGAAATAAAAGCTTATAACTTGACTTTAAATTCATCCATTGATTTTAGAAATGACTCATATGAAAGCTGAAACCCTCCCAAATGAGGTTTAATTTGCGAAAATAAATTTGCCTTACTGCAGAAATATTGATTGTCAGATTTTGGCAAGACAAAAGTTTTGTCACCCACAGAAAGTAATGTGAAAGTCAAACAAATAATTTACTTCAAATACAAATATATGTTTCATAACATTGATGAATGAAGTTGTGGTGCTATTTGAGCCATGTTTAATATTTTGTGTGACTTCCATGAGCTTGAAGGACTGCATCCATGCCGTTTGACAATGATTCATACAATTTATTGATGAATTCATCAGAAATAGCAAAGAATGCAGTTGTACATGTCTCCCAGAGTTCATCAAGATTTTTTGATTTTCTCTTCCAAGCTTCATCTTTCATTCCGCCCCCTCATTTCAAATCTTACATTAAATGATCAGTATTTCTGCAGTGAAGCAAATGTATTTTGGGGGTAAATTAAACCTTATTTGGGAGGGTTTCAGCTTTCATGTGAGTCATTTCCAAAACCAATGGATGAATTTAAAGTCAGTTTATAAGCTTTTGTTTCTACAACATAGATAAGCGACAAAACTTCTGTCAGGGATTGTAAGTAAGTGACCATCACATTCTCCTGATTTAACTAAGTCAAGTCATGATTTAACCCAGTCATGGCAAAGCACTTGTTCATTCTGTGGAGATACAAAAGAGCGTTCTTCTTAACGCCAGCATTGCTGATGCTTGTGCTAGCCAGATGTTTGATTGAAAGATCATCAAGAAGGGGAGAAAGATATAGCCTTGTCACACAAACATGGTGGACGGCATATCAGAATATGCGGTTTTATAATCATTTTTTTGTTTTCACAAAAACTGATGACACTCAACTCAAATCTCAAATCAGTGTGGCTCAGTGGTTAGAACGCTGGTTTGCAGTGCTGAACCTTTCTAGTGCATATACCGCCTGTGGCGCAGTCAGTTGCATTTTTTTCTGTTATGTGCAGGCACTCCTGTTCTGCACATTGCACAGGCCCAGCTTTTATCCAAAGGAGCTTCTTTCGAAATGCACACATCAAGGGAATACACGTCCACAAATGAACACACAAAAGGCAACCATAACTTTTACTACCAGGACACCACACAGCTGAAAATAAGGGTGACAGGTTTGGAGTGCTGAACCACCTCAGTTCATAATAGCTTTGATGATTGACATGCATTTTGGTTTTAAGACCAGTATGGTTCCTCTCAATGAAATTCCAACTGCATGCCCTTCCAAAGCTCTTAAGTTCAGGTGTATGAAACCTTTAGATGCACTCACTACAGACTCATGAGCCTCAGCACAGTCTTGCATGTTGGTGTGCCATGCAAAGCAGACCAAGAGTGCTTCCATAATAAAATTGGGTCAAATTATATGTTTTATACATTTTATAAATGAATATAATACAACATCCACAGGGAATATATGTAGATTTTAAATATTTTAGGCAAATTCTAATGCATTAGTTTTAGAACCTAAAAATTACATTCTTTATGTAATTAATTGATTGAACTATTTAATTTAATACATAATTCATTCATTTGTGTATAATTCATTTCCTAAGAGCTTTATTAACTTGTTAACAGTTAAGGCAAGTTTACAAATATATACCATAATTAAGCTTGTTCAGTTGTTCACTTTTGTTTATTGCTCGTTTAACCTACTGACTACAAAAAGTCTGAAGACAACTGACATAATAACTGGCAGAATAATTCCTTAATGCTCCTGAACAGTAAATCCTTGGTATGACTTCTTAAGTGTGTGTTTATTGCATTTTTAAATACACTGATTATTCAATGGAATGTCATTAACATAATACCAGCTATGGATTGGTGCAAGTGCAGAACAGACTTAGTTATGCATTTTATTACATGCCTGCCAATTTACCTCAACTTTTTTGCCGCACAAACAGGGGCTTGTTTGTTTCGGATATGCACCTAAAGCAGAATGAAGGAAATGCTCTCAAACACAAAGGGCACCTGTTGTAATCAGGCAATGACTAATCTACATGACCAGTTTTAGACTGACCCTGAATTTTTCAAATCATAAACATTTTTAATTACACAACATGGTTTGTTTTAATACACTCTCATACATCATTGAATTTGTATCTCAAAGAAATATTGTATACAAATAAATAAAGAAATACTACAAGTAAATGCACTGACACAGATAAAGAGAAAACTGTGGTAAGCCCATGCTCTGAAATGGGTTTACTTGTGTGAAAGTGATTATACTAGCAAGTACAGTCAGGGCCCCTTTTATTCTACTTCCAATCTGTGTTTCATATTTAATATGCTATTTGCTGTAAATTCCATTATGGTCTGTAACTTGTATCATACAGACAGCTGATGGTTAACTCTAGTTGCTGAGACTGCTGAATCTACAAATTGTCTACAAATATACAATGTTCTGAACATGAATTTTATTTTTCTATATCTGCTTATTTAACAGAAATGCTGTTTTAAAGATCTGTGAGAAATGTATTTTCAGTCATTGCTCCTGCAGAATGCTGGGTTTGTTTGTACATGACCTGCCCACTGAGAGGTCCTAACCTGCCCCTGCACACACTGCATGTGTCAGATTTCCCTAGCAATTAAATACACAATACACAATAAACAGTGCATCTATCAGATTGTTACAGCCTGCATTTTGATTGGTTTTTCACGTAACAATAACTAGGTATTTTCAAATCCTAATCCATTGTTTAAAAATAGCCGTTATAAAAACAAAGGCAGCTTTCAAAGTTCGATTTTGTTATTACTGCATGTGTTTTACAAGATAAAAGCTAAAGCTAAAAATATTCAAAATATGCTATTCTGAAACATGCCTGCAAACTCTATTCACAATGAATTAGTTTGCACACTACATATGCTGCTTGCAAAAATTAGGGGATATTTCAAAATCAATATGAAGAAACAACAAAAAGAAGCGTTTGATTTTATTTCATTAAACAAGATAATCAGTAAAGCAAATGTAAAGTCAAAGAAAGTTGTTTGATTATGCAAATGAGATGCAAACTCAATTATGGTGATTAAGTGACATATTCATGGGGTGAACAGAAGAATGTTAAACTGGACGTGAGTGCCCCACATTGACTGTTCAGTAGGGTGTACGGTCACCCAACACTACCCAAAACACACTGACAGTGATGGAGCATGGACAGGATCAGATTATCCAGCAGTTCTTGTGGGATCCTCTTCACATTCATTTTGATATAGCCCCTGTTTTTGTGAAAAGTGTATTATTTTTTGTTTGGTTCACAGGTTCACAGGTTCACAAAAACTGCAATCAGTGTCATGGTAGGTCTGTAATGATGGCCATTAACTGAAAAAAAGACAGTAATGCTAGTAGTACTGCTTCTGTGGTTAGAGATGTATATTTAATCGATAATTATGTATACATAAATAAAATTCAGTGCTACTTTTTCTAGGAAGGAATTCACTTGCAATGCTAAAGGAGGTAAAAGGGAACCTAATATTATATTAAAAATAAGATCTCTAGCTCTCTAAAGGTCTTTGTACTGCAATTTATTATAAAAACACTGAACAAATGTGCTAGGGCATAAACACACCCACGTCTTTATAAAAATAAGTGGCAGGTTAATGCAAAGACTGTTGTAAAAAGTATCATTGTGACAATGGCCACATTAGGTGCTCTAATGCTGGTGATCTAAACCACCAGTTTGGGCACCAGTGTCTCAGTCTTGCCAGTGCCAGTACAACAGGAAATGTCAAGATTTTTCTGGTGAGAAAAAGGGGAAATAAAGATGTTGATCGAACAAAAACACGCCACTGGATTGGATCATAAAACATGCTGACTTTCAGGTTTATAGTTTATTTGATTGTAATATTTCTAACTGAAATAAATGGTTACTTATGCTAATATATACAGGTATTAATTATTCTACACTGAAAAATAGAAAGACTGGGGACCTGATTTACTATAATCCCATATTCAAAGATACTGTGCATAAAATCTAATAATGTGAATTAGGCCAAAAATGAAGAACAGCCAAAATGTATTTTGCTAATTGAGAGACACATCGTTTTGTAGAGCTTAGAGATTAATTAAGCTTGCAAATTGATGTTATTACGTTTGTGCATGTTTAAACATATGGAAATACTTAATAAACTGACTATGGCTATGAATAATACTGAGCAACAAGACAGGGCAGAATCTGTAAACAGGAAGATTTACAATAAAAAGACAAGCAATACAATTTGAAATTAAAAACTTCAAGATGTCGTTTGAAGAAAGAATAACATTATGAAATTTCATAGTGCATAGGAAAATGAAAATGCTGACCGTAGATCAGATGTTTTTGTTTAATTAACAAAAAACAATATCCTGAAGTAGGCTAACTCAATTTACCATTACACCAATAAGCCAAAACATTATGAACACTAACAGATGAAGCAAATAACACTGGTTATCTCATTACAGCTGAACATGGCAGGATCTGGGATATATTAGACGGTAGCCAAACAGTCATTCCTCTTAGTCAGTCTAAGCAACAGACTAAGGAGCGCTAAATGGTTATGGCCATGGCCAGATGACTGGGCCATAGCATCTCTGAAACCTTAAGGCTTGCGGGCAGTTCACGAATGGTGAGTGTTTACTGACAGTAGTTTAATTACAAAATAAAATATACGGGTGTTGGGCACCCAAGGCTCATCAATGTACAAAGAAAAACTAAGGCTATCTCTCCTGTTCTTAATAGACAGAGACATTCTACTATACTACAAGTCACAGAAATGTTTACTGCTGGTTTCAAGAGGAATGTGCTACAATACACAGTATGGGGTTGTGCAATCACAAAACAGACAGGGTACTCTATTCACTGTACCATGCGACCTTTGAACATGAACCTTCAAGCAACAAAAGAAAGTAACCAACAGTATTCATCCTGATGAATAAAACTCTTTTTCATCACATCTCCGATCAGGTACATGTGTGTCATTTACATCGGGAAGTAATAATACCAGGATGTACAATAGGAAGAAGACAAGCCCTTGGTGGGATATTGATAGTCTTGGTAATTGCACTACTGGTAAACCCTGACTTAGGGTATTTAGGGACATCATTTTGTACCCTTATCAATTTGGTATAACAGGCAGAACAATACACCCTTCCACACTCAGAAACAATTTTGTTGCCTTGACCACCAAAGTCCCCAGATTCTAAGTTGATTGAACATTTGAGAGATATTGTGGAACAACATGTCTGATCTGTGGCGACACCACCTTGCAAACTTACAGGACTTTAATGATCTGCTGGCCACATCTGACCATTATTCCAAAATAAATATCTACCCGAAAGAAAGCATCATGAAAGTGCTTGGTGAGATTTATTAGGATCTAGAAGAAATGCATTGCTCTAAGGGAATACTTTGAAATGTATTGTGCATGAGGGAAAGAGAAAACAAAAGAGGGGATGAGAGATTGCTGAGCTGAGAATATAACACGACGGCAAGCGAGAAATGCTTATGCAGCCAGCTACTGCAAAAACAGGTATAGGCTGGTATTTTAACTGGGACAGCCACAAACACAGTACACAGTGTTATTTCATCATCAATTCTCCATACTATTGTCACGAGTCTCTTCCTGTGGCACCACAGGATTTCCACTAAACAAATTGCATAGAATATGGACAGGCACACTGGCCAATAAGCATGCACAAAGGAACACACATTTCAGGTGGTCTAAGGCAGCGATTGCAGTGTTATCATCTCCCCTTCTTCATTTGCACAGTGAGGGAGTGGAGTCATCGTCCCCAAGGACACTAATCTGACCAAGCCAGCCCACCTGTTTGCACATAAAACCCTGAGGTCCACACACCAACAGGGGAAAAGTTATACATCAGATATACACCCGTACGGTTAGGCGTGACATGCAGCTATGCACATACACCCACAGGTATCCATGACAACACAGCAATGAAAATCTTCCAACCCACGACACCAGCACGGAGTAACGCGGCATTCAGCTGCCAGTACAGCATTTACTCAGGGTTTACACAGTGTGATACCCACAGCATACATAGCATTAACTATACCAGCAATGACTGCGAAGCCATAACACTACAAATACATTTGTAGCACTATTACTCACGATGACAACTCATCTAGTACAGAAACTACAGTTTTTCGACAAACAGGCAAGTCTTAATACAAATTCAGGTACCACAGATACATGAATACACACATCCGCACAGACATATGAACAGTAAATAGTATACACATGCTCATGAAAGATTATACTACCCTTACTTGTAGTATGACTCTATATGTTATTTTCTGGTATTAATACCCAAACTGTACATGCTCCTATACTGGCACCAGTCACTATGGCAACCAACTGATCAGTCACTAGCCAGGGAATACCCCCATCAGTGGCACAACCGGATAAAAGCAGAAACATTGATACATACCTACACATGTATATGGGTGCACAGAGCAATGTAATCAAAAATATGGTTAGTGTCATAATCAACTAATTTTTAGAGATGCTGCTATTTAACAGACTAAAAAATATATCATTTTTGATCATTGTGGGGATTTTCCATTTGTATATTACTGTAGTTACTTAATGCTCATTTGCACCTAACAATAAGCTCAAAATGAAAAGTTGCTTCGGGGAAATTTTCATTTCTGGGACCAGCATAATTCCCCCACTTGGTAAAAATGTCAGATTTTTCTATCCTCGCAATGACATGTAAACTTCACACACACACACACACACACACACACACAGTGGAACAGAAAAAACACGTTCAGATCACCACTGTTCCAATGATTAGTCAGGTCTACGTTGTCCAGGGACAGAAAAAGAGGGAGATGTACATTTAAGAGGAGAGGAAAACCCTCCTCGATATGAGCATTTTAATAATGAAAATATAAGCAAGTCACTCCTAAAAGACCAAAAGATAATTACTGAAAAACGACCGTGCCCCATTCTGATAGTGTGTACACACACACCCACCCATACACACATACATACACACACACACACACACACACACACACACACACACACACACACACAAAATCACACCACAAAGCTGGGAATGACTAACACAACACCATTAAAAAGGCAAAATGTACAAAAAGCGCTATTCCCTCATGCATATCAATCATTGTTATGAAATAAATAGCACAACAACAAGGAGGATGGAGAGAAAAAAAGAGATGACATGGAGCAAGCCTGGAGCTGCTGCACGCTCCACACGCGCAAAGACATACAGCCTCGGTTGTTGCTGCCTACAACAACCTGAGTGCCGCCATCTCCCTGTCTATTCCTCCCCCTCACTCTCTCCATCATCCCCCATCTTGCCCTCTCCCACTTCAGCCTCCATCTCCATCCCTCTCAGCCAGCATCCCTTGCCTGCATCCCAGCCTAACCTCCACCCCTCCTCCCCTCCCTGTCTTTTTCTTAAGATCCATTCTTGTTATACCTGCGCCTTGCTGGGGGGCTGCCGGTGATGCCGGTTGGGTCTGGGCCTGGAGCGGGTGTAGTGCCTCAGCGTGTGGCCTTCGCTGGGCAGGTCCATAGGGGGCTGAGGAGGCGAGGGCTCGGGACGCCGCGGCTCTCTGCTGCTACAAGCGGCCACGGCACCAGCACCACAGCTACCAGACTCCACCCTTCTTCTCAGCTGGGCGGGTCCTGTCATGACAGACAGGCCTGTCGCCAATAACAATGTCCCACCTCCTCCCCCTGCTTCTCTGTCTGCCTCCGTCTCCTGCTGGGACTGCGCATTCGCTCTTGCCTGCTGCTCGCCTTCCACCTCCAACAGACCTGCAGAGGGAGAGAGATAAAGACAGTGCAAATCCAGGAAAGAGGGAGGGGGAAAGAGGAAGCAGGAACAGAGAGATAGTGAGAGAGGTGTAGTGATAAATCCAGCTCTACAATCTGCCTACGCAAAGCGGACTCAGATTGTTGTAGCCCTACAGTAAAATTTCTAATTCTTAATCTATAATGGTTATTGAAAGTTTATGAATCCTTTTAATATACG
>JAUZST010048059.1:0-25353 GCA_034779995.1 Parotocinclus haroldoi | reverse complement strand
GTCTGTGTGTGTGTATGTGTGTGTGTCTGTGTGTGTGTTTGTGTGTATGTGTGTCTGTGTGTATGTGTGTATGTGTGTGTGTGTGTGTGTGTGTGTGTGTGTGTGTGGAGTCGGGATAAGGATCTGTGATGGGACAGTGGTTAGGTTACTGGATGAATGACCAGAAGGAGCAGAGTTTAAGACCTTTACTCACGATTGCTTGAATTGTACCTCGTAAGATCAAAGTTATTCAAAATTCAAACATCGGCCAGATGACTAAATGTTCTGCAACCGAGTGTCCATTTTTAGGTAACTTGTGTATATGGGAGTGTGTAACTGGTGACGTCTGTGTGGACTTTTTAGTTTTTTAGAACTCTGTTAGTTGAGAAGCGATAGCATGTGCATTGCTGTGATTTTGTTTGGCTCTAGTTTTCTGTGTAACTTGGCTTATGGCGTATTCAGCATGGCAGCTCTCCTGCCCGCAGTGCAGCACTTCAGGGCAGAGCCTTCATTCTACGTCTCACAGGATATAAAGTCTCAGCTCTTCACACATGCTGTCGGAGATTAAACACGTGTCCATCATGTAAATGAAAGTGTGCTGAAATTAAACTGTCCACCACTTCACAAATCTCCATGGATGTAAGACAGAAGTGAAATTGTCCTGTAGAAAATGCCTGCATGAAGGAGTTTTCCTTAGTAGATCACTCAAACTCAGCAAATACAATGCACGTTTTCTTTTTCTCACAAAAATAACAGTTTATATTTGCTTCATGTATGCCATTAGCTGACATTTCCTACGCGTCTCGCTTTGACATTTTTTGTCAGCAGATATCACCCCTGGTTTGTTTTGACTGTTTTGATTATTTGTTTGATAAGGGGTTAGGCAATTCAGTAACTCGACTTGGCCTCAGTTTCATTGTTCTGTTAACAAATTGTGCCCATCTTGACATCGGGCTCCAGGCATTCTGGCAGTCCTGTTATTGTTGTACTTTGTACGTGTTTGTTAATGACAGTCCAAGTGCTCCCTGCACCCTCTACCACACGTCATGTATTTGCACACGGACATTTGGTTCTTTTTTGGGTTGCCAAAACAACAGCATGCCATAGTGTCTCCTCCTGTAATGCTTTATGTGGAAAATACAGAGCAATGAATCTAAAGCAGTCATTGTGAAATCTCTCCAGGTAGTCCAGGCTGCTATATCTTTTCTTGTGGACTTTCCGCTTCAGCTCACAAACTCTGCTCAGCATCGTTTTATTACTGCTGTTTGGGTAAAGGGAGTAGAACGGCTATGTCATAAACCTGATTCTAACATTACTGAAAACTTTTAAGTGAGTTTGGATGTTTGTATGGGATAATGATCCTGCTGGGAGAGCCAATCATGCCACTGATGATGATGATAGAAGTCTGATCCTGCCATTAGCTAACACTGGATATTGTGTGGTTATATGGTTAGTTTAAAAAATAAGACGAAAAGCAGCCGAATAGGATTGAACAACAGTGACTAGGGTATAATACTGAATACACATTTTCTGTATTTTCTGTCTGTATTCTAATAGAGAGATTGAGAATTCATTCTATAACTGTACAATATTCAATTGCTAAAACGATTGAATATCCAATTGAATGGTGCCCTAAGACTTTTGCACATTTACTCTATATGTAATACATAAGGATGGGTGAGAAGGTAAATGCTTATGCAATAACAAGATTAGATTTTCGAGTTTAAATTCTAGAAACACCAGTTAAGTGCAGTGTAATGTCAAGTTGAAAAATACAACATGTGTAAAATTTGTGTGTGTAAAAAGGGTGCAGGAATGAAAATATCCTCTTAATATCTTTGGGTTTATAGGTAAAATGCGTTTTCAGTCACTCCTATGGGGAAGTGGTGTGTCTAACAACACCAGGAGAAGAGGACCGTAGAAAGTTCTTCAGTGATCTCATATTGGTGCAAGCCTCCAAGTCGCCTCTCCGCCCGAGGAAAAAAGGTAAGATTACATGCCGGGTGTGTGTGTCTTTTAACAAATACATTCAGCCTAAACAAATGTTACTTTACCTCCTGTCAATTAAAATACTGAACTGTGCAATAGCATTTTTGGCATGTTTTCAGAAATTGTGATTACCTCAGATTTTACATTCCATCCAAGCGTGTGTGGGACATTGATGGATGTGGAGACACATAGTAAGGTTAATATATGCGCTTTGAGTTTTGATATGGCACCCAAGCTTTGGGTGTTTTGGTTGTTGTTGTTGTTTTTTTTGGTATTTTTGTTCTGTACCTGTGTGTCCCAGAGCACATCGTTTCAGTACAGTAAGGTAATTCTCTTCTGTCTTTGTGTTGCCCGTGCTGATTGTGTATATTTGCAATGACTGTGGCCTGATTGGATTTGCTTCTAGGCTGGCCAAAGTTTAAAAGGATTTCACACGCTGTCCTTTTGGTTGCTAAGCACAACCTGGTAGATGGGATGGAGGAATGGAGTTGGTAATAACCGTGAAGGTCTTTGTATGTGGCAGGAAGGTAGTGAGTGGAAATATATTGTGTTGTATTGTTATAAAAGGCAGGCTGTCAACTCCATTTTCCCTGAGTAGAAGGGTAGTGTGGCTGTAGTATTGTTCATTTCCAATGGAGTCTTAACTACCAGAGCAGTTTCTCTATCGAAATTGGTATTTTGGAAATACTACATATGTTGTGCACATTGGCTCTAGATGCACATAAATTAATGTTATGTTGTTGATTGTAAGAAATCAGATCAAGAGTATTTATGCTGGTTGTAAAAATTAAGTGGTGGGCCTTACACAGGCACTTTCTATTTTATGTTGGTCCAGTTTATGATTTTCGATTGTTTTATTTAAAAATGAAAGAAACACAAGACGACTGTCTTATCTTCCTTAGTCTGGGACTCCATGCAAGATCTCACCTTGTGGGGTAGGGATGATTCTGAGAAAAGTCAGAAATCCACCCAGATTAGATTAAGTAATTATCATGTTATTATAAAGTCAATGAAAAAGCTTTTTCCAGCTCTAGGGTAATGTATATCTGTGTGTGTGTGTGTGTGTACTGCAAACACAGTATATACTAAACCTAAATCTAAATAACAATCTAAATAAAAAATATATATTGAATACAGTTTGACTTAAGACAAATGCTAAAAAGCTTAGTTTTAATGTCTGATACTTAAACTGTTTGTTTTAGTGTTTGTAAGTTTAGATAAACCAAAATAATCTTTTAGGCTTTTTCTGAAATGCTAAATACATTTGTAGAACAGATCAAATTCCATATTGAGGCCAACAAAACTACACTAAAGTTATAATAAATAATTGTGGGCATGCATGGAATTGGCACGTCTGCATTTGCATGGCAAATCTGATCTCCGATTGCTCTCATTTTGCTATGTTTTGAGCCCTATGCCAAAAACTGACATGATGAAGCATAATGATGGCTGTGATATGCTGATACTTTATTAACAGCTGCAGCTACATATGACCTTATACAGCAGTCCAGTGATTGCGAAGAACTTCGCGTTGATGACTTCTTTTTACTCGGAGCATTGTTCCAAGTGATTTATGATTTTGATTCCAGGCTCAGCTCATTAATCAGTCATCACTGTGAGCACTAAAATTGTGTTCTCATTTTATTCGTCATTTGGTGTGTCCTGCCTTTACTTCTCCCAGTGAGGACTGGGGTGGATTCTGAAGCTCAATCTGGACAAACATACACCAATCATCCATGATATTCTAGTCTGCTAGATAAAAATCTTGCACAAAAAGTCTCTAAACACGTCAACAGTGTTGGTGTTAGTGAGAAGAGTTGTTCAAAATGCTGGTTGCATGGTCAGAACAATTTTCCTGACATGCAACCTTAAAATTGTGTTGCAATATTTCATCAGACTATAATCCCGAGGTCTTTTCTTGGTGTAGGACTTTGGATATCCTGTGCGCTTGATGTCTCTCTTCTAAGCATTCTCTCTATGTAGTCGATTATTGTGTCAGTGGGTCCTTCCACAGTAGGAGGCAGGATGAGAGAGTGCGCTTTCAAATGGTAATGCAGCCATGAAGGTGCATTGATGTGAGACAGGGGGTCTTCCCCAGAGTTCCTTGGAGGTGTCTCTACCCTTCTTCCCTCAGCCTCCGTATGGCTTAGGTTGGAGGAACAGATGTGTTCAAGCAGTTGCTGTGTCTTCAGTGATAATTACTATCTCTGTTGTTATTGTGGCTGTTTTCTAGCTCCTGCGTCTTGGGAACAAATGTAGAATTTGTCTTTCCCAAGGTTTTCTGTTGAATATAAAAGCTTGGAGTAGATATTTGAACTGCCTCTTGCTGACATAGGCCTTACTGTTTACCCTATAATAGGGCTGGGCAATTAATTTCAAATTAGATTTTGTCTTTTTTATTCTGTTAATACCTTTTTTTCAAATGACCTTACTACCTCAACTACTGGGTGTTTGCAAACGCTAAACAGATTCATGAAGAGGGAAAGAAATAACCAATGCCATTTCTTACTAAAACACAAAATACTGTATATAAACTTTAACGTTTTGATATATGCTACAAGCCTTCCCACTATACTAATGAGAGCAAAAAAAGAAAAAAAAGCCAACATTTTTTAATCGTTATCCAGGTCACGTTCAATTAGTCGTGATATTAATTTGAACTCATATCTCCAAGCCCTAACCCATAATCATCTGTACTTGAGTTAAGCGTTTAATAAGAAACAATATTTTATTTAAACAAGGCAGCATTACATGATGACAAACAGACAATTTTTTAAAGGAAAATAGTATTTATATTTATGTGGCTAGTTTCATTTTCTGGCAGCCTAAATTTCTTACCAATGGTGCTTGTTTATTTGGTCCTCAATTGTTGGAGCATATTGTAAAATACACTGCTCACAAAAACCAGGAGAGATTTCATTATGGAGTATTTCATTCTGAAGTAGAAGCATATATTTTTGTAGTACAGTATACTTTTAATCTTTAGCAGTTTTTTTTTACTGTGATAACAGGATACATTCAGACTAAAATCCTATTTTACTCTATGTAACTATTATTGGGCAAAAAATAATTTCATATATGTAGTTAGTTGGTAACAAAACTAACTGATACAAATGTATAACAAGCAAAATCCCAAACCTGGAAATTATCATTTTAATTAAATACTCTTCCCAGTCCCAACAGGCAAGATAAACTCTAGCTCTTCGTTTTAAGACCATGTTGTCCTGTTAGAGTATTGGCAATATGAGTTTAAAATGTATTCCAAGTATCGCTCACTATTGCAGCACTAAAAATGAGAAGATTGTGGATTGAAGATCACTGTATTTGTGTTTGCCAGTGTGTGATTTAGAGGTGCTGCCTCTAGCGGAAGACTCTGGCCCTCGGCAGCTGACTCCTGAGGAAAAGAAACGACTTGAGGAGCAGGAGGAGAACACCCTGCGCGAGCTCCGCCTTTTTCTCAGGGATGTCACCAAGAGGCTGGCCACAGACAAGCGCTTCCAGGTCTTCAGCAAGCCTGTAGACATTGAGGAGGTAAGTTAATTGCTGCACAGTGCTACTATGCTATATATACAGTGTGTGTGTACATATATACAGGTACTCCCCATTTCCCGATGGTCTGACTTTACTATCTGAACCTGATTAAAAACTCAAATAGGTTTAGAATGACTTCTTTCCCAGGCATGCCATGCATAATGCTGTATATGGAGTGTAAGCAATGCTCTCCTGCATTTCGATGAGGAACTCATGACATCACATGGGGGAGTGACGAGCGCTTGGAAGTGCAATGAGAAATAGCGGCGGTCGCACAATAATCGTTTTTGTTTTCTCACTTTCAATAGATTATGTAGTAGATTATTATATAATAAATTACTGAATATCCCATGTAAATTAATGTTAATAACTTTACCCAGCTGTAGTTTAAAGTAAGTGTTTTAAACATGTTTAAAGTGCTTATGCACTACAGTACTTCCCAGCACAGTGGGATGAGCGCTGGCAATTGTAATGAGGGAAGGTCGTGGTCATGGTCGTTTAATTGTGTTTACTTTAGGCTGTGAAAGAATATATACAGTGTACATAGTTTTAACGCCTAGACTTTTAGACTACATGAAACTTACCATTTATTGTTCGGCACGTATCCCTTCCTAATGTATATGAAGATGACGGTGGCTGGCTCCCAGTGGCAGGACACAACTTTGTTTCTGCTGAGCACCTGGAAATGTCTAGCACTCAACAATCTCTTACCAAGTGGTACACTTCCCAAAAGTATACTCTGAGAACCATAGGGGAGTGAGGGAAGCACGTTTACACTGTCTAATCAGAACACACCTGTAATTATTTATCTGCCTGGGACATAAATGCATACTGAATTTGCAACAGTCCCACATTTTTATCCGGATGCATTCTATTTTTGTCAGCAAGTTTGCGTTTTCCTAATCTCTGTACTTTGTGATCACTTGAGTAACTTGTTTTTTGTTTACATGTTAGTGTGTATGCTTAACATTAATGCACACTTTAAGTGGGTATTACTATGCATATAAGCTCATTACATATTTGTAAACAATACATTCCTATATACTTTCTGTATAATCATAAATTTACCTGATTTGTACATTTCTGTGTATATTAATCAACTGTTTCTCTTTTTTCGTGATGTTTCAGGTATCAGATTATCTTGAGGTCATCCGAGAGCCTATGGACTTGTCCACAATCATGACAAAGATTGACACTCACAAGTACACAACTGTGAAAGAGTTCCTGGTGGATGTTAACCTCATCTGCAGTAATGCGTTGGAGTACAATCCAGACAAGGATCCAGGAGGTATGGCCAGAATGCGTTTCACTAATACCTCTATTGAAAATCTTAAGTATGTTTACCCAGCATTTTACCCAATATTGTTGTTTAGTAGCATACTTTTCTAAATTAAATTGCTTTAATCAGTGGCATATTTTTTTCCAAACACCGTTAGCTGCGGCAATATTCGTTATCATACAGATCAATTACTTTATTGTCATCAAAAATATTACCTATCGATGGAAAGAGATATGGGTCCAAAATTTTAATGTTTATGCTTATGTCATCACGTGGTTTTGTTTTGGTACGTACCTTTTGAGTGTTGGTGGAAAATCTGTTTTCAGAAGGGCTACAGGGGTACAGTCTAAATCGCTTAATGTGAATACAGCTTTACGTGGCTTTAAAGCTTTTTTTTACTGACTATTGTTAATAAGTAGGAAAGGAATCATTTTTACATTTAACCCTTCTCTTCCCATTTTAAACCTATTTTCATTATCATGTTTATCATTTCAACAGTAGAGATTACCTGTGATCAATAGTCATTGAGAGAAATGTGTATCTTTCGAACATTAGGGTGCTTTTTACTATAATAGGTTTTAATGGGAAGAAAAAAGCTTAATGTAAAGTGGTTACTTCTGAAGTCATTGGTTCATTCGCTTTTTAAATATCTTATTTATACCCAAAACATTTGGCTCGTTCAATGTCTGGAATTCTGGAATTGAAAAGAGGAATCAGATTTGGGAAAATCAAACAATACCCAACATTACCTTCGCAATTTAGTTTTACGTTAACATTTTAGACGCAGATACACACTACACACTGGGATTTTTTTCTTAGAAAAAAATACTTTCAATTGTTGATGTATTTTTCATGAAACCAGAATGCTCATTAGTTAACCAAACCTAATTAGGGTGTCTCATTTGTAGTTTGTTTATTTGACAACCGTATACTGTATTGTGAAAATGTTTCAGGCCACCATTGGACTTTCAGGACACTATTGGCAATGGTATAATGACCATATATAACACACTGTCGATGTTTGTTTGGACCCAAACATTTCAGACTTTGGTTCATCACTCCATTAAAAACCACTGATCGTCATTCCAATGTTTGTGAGCTTCTTTTCTGAGCCTTATCACAGGAAAATGTTCCCTTCCTAACAGATGCTGCTATATTTTAGCGTAAGGGGAGGTCATTACATAAATAACCACTGTAGTCTGCAGAAGCTGTTGTTCTGTTTTTCTCTCTAGTTTTCTAATACTGCATACAGATTTCCTGTCTTTTCAGCTTGTATTTTCATAAGTAAAACTATTATACTGTATATGGTCTTATACCGATACTAAAATAATGATATATATGATCTAGTGGTGGTCTTTTGCACATTGCTGTATTTTATGCGGTAGTACACGTTAAATGGTTTAAACACCATGTGTCAGTTTGTTTTTATGTTCCACAATAATTGTGGGTGGTGGCAGCACTTGATTTACTAGACTATTGACCAGAAGGTCAAAGGTTCAAGTCCCATCATGACAAACTGCGAACCTTGGGTTTTGGAGCAAAGCCCACAATTGCTTGGATTGTTTGTCGTACCAGTGAATTGCTCTGGATAAGAGCCACTTCTAAAATGTAAACGGTTAGGAAGGAGTAAAATATTGAGTGCTCCAATTTGTGTGGTTCTTTTAAGAAAGAACAAAGGGCTTATTGAGATTTATTATTCTTAAAACATAATTTTACTTTACAACGTTGTTGGCTCTGTGGATGCACATTTGGATTTTATTGCTTTGCAAACACAGCGGCAGTGATTTTCGTTAAAAGACGGTGCAAGTCCAATCCTGGAGATTGTCGTCATCCTTATTTTTGTTTAGAGCTGTAGCTATTCTTTGTGATGTTTTAGGTGAAATTACACCTCATATTAAGAAACAAAGTAATACATTTTTAGTGCTGCAGATTAGCTTTTGCATAAAAACTATTTATCAGGGTTCTACTTCAGACTGATTAAATGTAAAACCGGTTGATCAGTGTCTCTAGATGGCCACACTTCGTATCGTATAGGGCTTAAAAGAACTGCCACCTGAAAGATTCATCTAATGTAGTTCTTATTGCAGAAATTAAGAAGCCATCCTTTATTTAAAGCCAGCTTATGCTTATATGAAATAGGATTTATTCTTTGGATAAACCATATGAATAATAGATGTTCTGTATAAATAAATGACATTCCTTTTGCAATTAAAACTTGATTATTCTTAATTTGATTAAAATGCCTTTAATTAGAGCTATGGAAGTTCAGATTGAACTGTCTTTATGGTGGAAAGCTCAGACTGTATCTGTGGTTGCTGGCAGACTGAAGGTAGTTGCATAAGTGCACATTGGGATCATGAATAAATCATGTCTCTTCCTAGCGGGAGAGTGCGGGTCATTTGTTTAAATACAGTGTCCACAACAGAGCAATGAAAGTTATGGTACAAAATGCAAATAGCCTCTTTAATGAGGTGACTGAGAAGGCTTTGGGAGTATTTGAACCCTGCCATTAAATTTCTCAGCATCACGCTAGACAATGCAGCTGAAGGCCTTCATGTGCTATTCATCCACATTTGTGTTGAAATTGGTTTGTCTAAACATAAATAGTTTATTTTATTTGATCTGTATTATTAGTATTGCCGTGACAGAATAAAAATAAACATTGAATAGAATAAATATTATAGCTATTTATTTGGCACTGATAGTATGGCACTTTGTTTACGCATTTAAACTTTGCAGGGGACTAAATATATTGTTAAAAAACGTGTACAAGAATATATCCGTTGTTTCTTTCTTGGTCCTACTCTTCGTGAGGGTGGCACGGTGGCTCATGGGTAGCACCTCACAGTAAGAAGGTCCTGGGTTCAATCCCAGGGTGAAGCGACCTGGGCTCTTTTTGTGTCGAATCTTCATGTCCTCCCCATGTCTGCTTGGGACTGCTCTGGGTACTCTTGATTTCCTTCCATAGTTAAGACATGCATGTTGGGTTTAATTTCTCTAAATCGTCATTGTATTGAGTGTACATGACATGTCATCTGTAATGTTAGTTATAAGCAAGCAAGCCCTGGATAACTAGAGGCATTATGTAGGCAACAGTTTGTGTATACGCGAAACAATGGGAATAAGTGTGGGGTGCCCATCCCATGTTTTCTGCAGCAACAGCTTTTGTTCTTCCAAAATAGAAATGTGCCATATTGGCAGTCATTGGCGTGTTCAGTGCAACCTGTTCTGCTTCCATCATTTGTCTATAAAGAATCTAGAAATGCATGCTTCATGTTATGAAGGTGCTACGTGGCGATTGTTGCTAAATTACAAGGGGTGTTCACAAACTTTTGTCTGTATAATGTTGTTTATTTTTTTAGTTACAAGCCATGTAGCATTATTCAACAATATCCTCATAAATGTAGCATGTTTTCCTATAGCGGTCCTACGCCAGGCCGGCTAGATCAGCTGCTTTAAATCAGTTGGAATTACTGTGCAGAAGATTCCCTGTTGTAAATCTAACCTAAACATAAAGAAAGTTAGGCCAAGCAGCTTTATTAGCATTTTCTGTCCTGTGATTGTCAACAGTAACATGACCTGAACCACTTGATGGATTAGAATGTGTCATAATCAGGTGCATTGTATTACTTATTATTCTTAAGGGCTGATACATGCCTTACAGCCAGAGGCTGCTCTTACGTCAAATGCACTTGTTCAGTACACCGTTGAGAGCACCCCTGTGTCCGCACCTCCTGCAGGGTCTGTCCTTTAAACCTACACTAAGATATGTTTGTTTATCTCCCCTATGCTTCCCATTCAGCCTTGCAAACTTACCAGCCTTAATGATGCTTTCTTGACAGTTATGACCATGGGGTTGCATCTTTTCTTTTTCAGCTATAAGAAAGCATATTTCCTTCCAATTCTTATCCCATTTCAGCAGTTTCAAGAAATGTAGCTTGAATTCTGTGTCGTTCATCCCGTTTCCTAAGATGGAGCTTTATCACAAATGTGTAATTATTCTGCCTGGAAAAATATAGTGTGCCACCATTAAGCCATTGTACTTGACGTAGGGGGGTCTTAGTGTAATCGAAGTCATTTGTTTTGCTATCATACAACTCTGTAATGCTAAATGTTTAGTAAATGCGTAATGCTGTTCCGTTGTATGACTGGGTTAAATTTATTGGAAGCCTAGTGCAAGTATTAACTAATCCCAGACTCATTGTTCTATTTTTCTCCACGTCTTCCTATACAAAGTTTTAAGGCCATGTTTTAGCAATGAAGAAGATTGATCAGGAATGGTAGCAAGAAGGCTCTTTTGCCAGGGAAACAGCTAGGTTGTGCTAAAGTTCACAAAAATTGGAATTAAGATCAGTGGGGTAGAGTATTATGAAACGATGTATCCAAGTTTGAAGTTTTGGTTTCAGCCATTGCCAATATGTTATATATGGTCATTATGCCGTTGCTCAAATATCAAACCTAATAGTGAACTAAGAGTTTTGCACAGTAGAGTATTTTGTTATTCAGGCACTGATGAAATATGCTTTTTCACAGATAAGATTATTCGACATAGAGCTTGCAGTCTAAAGGACACGGCTCATGCGATGATCGCTGCTGAGCTAGACCCAGAGTTTGACCGCATGTGTGAGGAGATCATTGAGTCCCGCAGAAAAAGAGGTGAGAAGTAAAACTGCTTCATGTAAAACAATAAATAGTTAAGTTAGTCATCATTCAGGCTCTGCTTTCACTTACTGCCAGTTTTTGATGCTGTGTTAGACACAAACTAGGGAGCTAAATGTTGGAGCTAAAAGTTGTGCCAAATGACACTGTATATCACCTGATGAGAGGAAAAACATCTTTCTTAAAATTGCACTCAAAAACTGAAAAATGAGGGCAATTTCAAACAGGAAGCAAGTACAAAAAGAGGAGCTACTTCTGTTACACGGACGGTTTGTGTTTGCAAAGCTTGAAACGGATCAAAAATGCGTAAGTCACAAGCTAGATCAGTTCCCCCTGATGGACTCGAACACAACTACTTTTACCACCTTCACAATATGTCTGAATTATTTTAGCGAAAACTACCGAATTCAACCCAAAACCCAGCTGGCACTAACACATTTTCATAAAGAGTTGTTACATTTCATTTGTGTTTTAAGTGCTACTTGGTGAACTAAATAGTGCAGTAGGTAGGGAGTTTAATGAGTAGGGATGCATTCATGACCCAGCCACGTATTCAGTGTGGAAGCTCTTCAGAGTCTGTTGCTTTCAATATACATGCATAGCGAAAATAAGCCTGGGAGAAAGGACTCTGTTAAGAACAAAACAATTACCATTTAAAAAAAGACGTTAAAAACGACTCGCTGAATATGTCAAATTTGCGGAATTTGTCAAAACTAAGAAAGGCCAAGAGGTTAAAGCTAAAGCTCTGAAAATCATTTCTTTGTTTGCTATATTTTATCTATTTTTTTCCGTTTATCACCTGGTTAAATGTTGTTGTTTTCTTTGCAGCAAAAAGCCCATGTGCTGTTTTTTTGCTGTGATTAAACCCATACATGTGCTGGTTTTATTTGCAGTGAAAAGCCCAGTACATTTTATTACATTAATCATAAAAAAGCGCCACACAGCCATGCGATTAAACTGGCGTGGACAGAGTGTATTAATTAACCCTCTACCGCACACTTGTTGATGATGCATGCTAAAAATTATTCCACATCATTACTTGGTTCGTTTTCGTTTTTTGGATAAAACTTGTTGGGTTTTTTTTTTGGTCACTGAAATAGAAACATTTTTTACGATGGCCTCCCATTGTGTTCCATTATGTCTGCAACATGTGGAATGCAGCTACAACTATCTAATATGTAACTACAATCTTACATCCATTTTCCTGACAAAATGTGTTAAAAGATTTACAATTCTATAAAAAAAACCTAATTATTAAATCAAATCAAATAAAAAATATAAATAAATACAAATTGTGCATGGTGCACAAAGTGCATGCGATAATGTAATGACATCCAAACACACTGTCAGCAAAAACATCCCTGGAAAAATACCCATTATCGCACAATGTTGCAAAGAAAAACTTAATTTCTGTATAAGAGAAATACAAACAGCCTTCATAAAAGCTGACAAATGCTTCTCTACACCTTTACACGTGTACACATTTTTTATTTAGGCAGAATTTATTTTTAAATAAGACTACAATGTTAACTTCTTCGCACACCATGTGCTCCTGTGACCATGTGTCAGAAAAGGAAGTCCCACCCTCAAATAATGCTTGATAGTGACTCTCACACATTATTGGTCTGTTCATTCATATGTTTTTGATCATTTTGATCATTTGTTGCAATCATTTCAAGAAACATGTACAAGGAATTAGGCTTAAGAAAACTTTCTGTTGCCCAAGGGCAACGCAGTGGTATAGACGGTTCATTTTCCCTTATTATCAAAAGTGACTGATTGGTCAGGGAGTTTTTGCTGCTCGCAAAAGTTTGCAAACGTGAGTAAATAAAACATCCTTTTTTCACCGTCTGAAAAATTGCTTTTGGTTTGGCAGATACCATCATTATACCCAAGCTCGAATTAGTTTATTTTCGCCTGAATAAATGGCGTTGGGTGTGTAACGTTCTTTTAGGTGTAAGCCTTGATCAATTTTGAAAATTGCACTGAAATCTTTCATTTAAAAACCTAAGTGGGCTGTTGAATGACAATCCGACTTGTCTGCCACCCCAAAGTATTGTAAGGCACTCAGCAGGAATCGTGATGAGTGTTCTTTATTTCTGATTCTGACTGCACACCAACCGAGATACCCCCTATAGTCTCCTCTAGGCCTGCTCATCAATTTCTTTTCAATTGCAGTGTTAATGAGGAATGAATTTTCCAGCAGATAGAGTGAATCGTTCAAGACGTGCTAGTGAACTTTTTTTTCGATGGTGCAGTACAGATCAGTTTAGATAAATGAAGCTTGATAGTTGTGCTTCTGACTATGTAAGGATGCTGCTGTGATTTTACACTATATTGTCCAAATGCCCAATATTTCTCTCCCTCTGTATCAGATAGAAACATTAAACCTTGAAAGTACCATGAAGATGCATGCCTGCTTTGTTATTCTGTGTCCATTTATCTCGCACCAGTACCAGCAGTGCTTCATTTGCCCATTAATGCCCGGTGTATTCATACCTCTGTTGGCTTGGGACAGTCACTGTCTCCGTAGTAAGTTCTGTTGTGTGGTTTCTGCAGAGATTGAGGTACCGCAGCAGCAGGCCTCCACTCTAGCCGTAATAACGGGCAAGAAGCCGGCGGTAGAGGAGACGGTCTGCAGCAGCTCTCAGGCTGATGGAATGGACAGGCATCACAGCAGTGAGTATCTACAAAACACACCACCAGCTGAGACATGATTTAGATTGTCCAGCCCCTCTGAATGTCCGGTCAAGTGGGCTGTTGACCGGACATTCACATGCACCCACCTTTTCCCCTTTGCCATTCCTGTACAAGGATGCCATACTGCCACAGAGTCATCGCCCCACTCCCTACAAGTCTCCAGAGAGCCCACGTCTGGTTATGTGAAGCTGGCAAGCATGTTTCTCTGCTTCACAGGGGAGCCTGTAAGTTCGTGTAACGAGAGGTCTGTGTGATGCTGTTCTGAGTAGCTGTGCACTTTTATGAGGTACAGTTCTTATCTGAGGGGGGCATTTCAGCAGGACTGATTACTGCTTAGAACCAGACCTGGAAAGTGGGGTGCAGCATGGGCCTTTATGGATGGCCTGGCCTCAAAGTCCAGTGCAACAAACTTTTATGGGCACAGTTTCTTATCTGATGGGGGTCTTTTATAAGGACTGATTATTCCTCAGCAACAGACTTGAAAGATGAGGAGCACTACAGCATCAAAAGGGTAATAAGCAAAAGTTTCTTAAACTTCATGGTCATTAAATTAGGTAGCCCACTGGGCTGAGGGGTAAACACTTCCAAACAAACCCCATCCACCCCCCCAATAATCTACATAATGGACCCAGATTTGGCTAGGAGCATGTTATGTTGATCCCAATAGCCTCAGTGAAAAATGTAAACATGCATTCATTTTGTGAGAGAAAAGTGCCTAGAAGACTCACAGAGCAGATTTCTCTATGGACAAAACGGCAGACATTAAATGAAGTCTAGAATTATAGTGCTGTATTTGCATAGTTGAATTACCCCAACAGCAACACTAGACATATAGCTAAATGTTTTCAGTTTAATTAAAATGAGGGAATACTTAAAAAATTAAATACCCCATAATGAAATATGTACACACACAAGCTTAAGGACATAAAACAGAAAATACTGATAAAAAAACCCCCAGAAAAACAAGGTTGAAAACAACACGCTATTGTTTATTTCCTTACCGGTAACAGTTTCACGTTTTAAATGAAAGACAGAGGCAAGAATTACTGTATTGTTCAGTACAGTACTGTAAAACACTTTTACATTGTGCTTTAATTGACACTATAGTTTAAAGTAAAACCCTAAGCGCAAAGTATCTAAACTGTGCAACTATGGTCAATGTCCTTTATCACAGAACGCAATGCAAACCTGCCGTTATGCAAACACAAATCAGATGTGACGTTTGCAAAAGGATTTATCTAGCGCTACACTCATGTCGACTGGGCCGCCAATTTAGCCGATTGTTCTTGTAAAATCTCTGCTAATATTCTGATATGCCTTAGCCGATCTGCAATTCAATGGCAGTTAGAACAACAGAAATGATGAGTCACAGACAGAAGGTAAAGAAACGGCAACTAAGAACCTTACGGGCTGATGACGGTACCTTTTTGCTACCAGCACATGTCAATATCAGTTCTCCGTCTGATTTTGCCATGGTAACCGTTACCAAGGTTGCCAATGTCACCAATACAAAACTAACATTCAGAGAGCTGTCTACATGTTAGTTATATGATGCAAAAATGACCCAATGTGTATCATGGAGCTACCACATGCATTCTTTTATTGGTATCTACATTTCATTGACGTTTCCAGCATTTAGCAGACGCCCTTATCCACAGCGACTTACAACTCATACAGTATCTAATGCAACGAGTATGTTTGAAGGCTGAGCTTGGCAAATGTATCATGACCCAATGAGTTCAATGCGGTCTGTACTATTTGAATGTGGAGCCTATTAGACATTATCACCTACAAATCCAATGAAGATGGGACGTTGTGTATAACGTAACTAAAAACAACACAATGATACAATGATTTGCAAATAATTTACAACCCATATTCAATTGAATACACTACAAAGACAATGTATTAAATGTTCAAATGGATCAACTTTGTTTTTTGAATATATTCACACATTTGTAATGTGATGCCTCCAACACATTCCAGAAGAGTTGGGACAGGGGCAATGTTTACCACTGTTATATCATCTCGTCCTACATCCTGTCAACAACACTCAATAAGCGTTTGGCAAGTGAGGACACTTGGTTGAAGCTTTGTAGGTGGAATTTTAGGTGGGTTTTTTTGTTTGTTTACATTATATGGCATTAAGCAGAAGCTATAATCCAGAGCGACTTGCAACTGATATATTCTTACAGTTCAAGCAATTTGTGGGTTAAGGGCCTTGCTTTCGGACCCAACTGTGGCAGCTTGGCAGAGGCGGGATTTGAACCCTGGACCATCAGTTCCCAGTTGTTTAAAAACGTACACCAGACAATGTGCACAGTTTTAAGTTGCTGACGCTTCAGAAATAATACAATAATTTTGTGAATGTAAAAATGAATAACCGGGACAGATTGGCATTTTCCAATTAGTTTAGGGATTGGACTGCTGAGGACTGTTGTAAAGTTATTTTCTCTGATGAAGCTCCCTTTACACCGTTTGGGACATCTGGAAAATTGTCAGGAGAAGAAATGAGTCCTGTGTCATGCCCACATTGAAGCATTTTGAGACCATTCATATGTGAGGTTGCTTCTCATTTAGGACAGTGGGTTCACTCAAAATAGAACACTGGCATGAATAAGGAAGGGTATCAAAAGCGTCTTCTCCCAACGATCCAGGAGAAATTCGTCGAGACGGAGCACCATGTCACAAGGGTAAAAATGTATAGCCACTTCAACAACCTGTGGTAAGTCTTCAAAATGAGAGTGGGCAAACTGGAACTCAGAAACTAGGGTCAACTCCAAGTAATGAATAGGCAAAAAATGGGGTTCCATCATTCAAGACTTTGCCCAGAAGCTCATATCCAGTATGCTGAGGCATTGAGGCATGCAGCAGTCTTAAGGTAGAAGGGTCAACACTAAATATAAAATCTTAAACCAAAATTTGGGCCATTCTCAAAACTCTTGGCTGTGACAACCTTTCTTTTCTCACTCATGAAAATGTCAGGCTGGAAATTTGTCTTAAAACATCGGTGTTACCCGTAGCAACACATCATTCACATGAAAGGGAGCAAAGAAAACCTTGAGTTTAATGGCCATATCATCAATCATACTCTTTCAGTATTACACATGGGACAGTAAAGATCTGACAACTTGTCTTTGCTAATTTGATAAGTGTCCTAATAAAATAGTGTTTGCATCATCTCGGATAGCATGGCTGTCATTATCCGGTTTGGGTCAGACTGTCTGCATGGTGGACTGAAGCACGAACAGATTAGAGGAGTGTCTAAAGTTGTTCTCTGCTCCCTTTATAAAAGCCTGTGCACTTTGAGTACAATCTTTGGGCATGACTTTTAACCAAGTGAGATGTTCACACCAAGTCTGTTTTTTTTCCTTCTTTATGTCCATCATAAATTAGTTTAGTGGAAGCACGGTGGTTCGGTGGGTAGCACCACTGCCTCACAAGCGAGAAGGTCCAGGCTTCAATCCCAGGGTGGAGCGGCCTGGGTCCTTTCTGCGTGGAGTCTGCATGTCCTCCCCGTGTCTTTGTTGGTTTACTCCAGGTACTCCGGTTTCCTCCCACAGTCCAAAGAAATGTGTGTTAGTTTAATTGGTGTTTCTAAAGTGGCCCTTAGTGTGTGACTGTGTGCGCGATAATGGATTAGTGCCCCATCTAGGGTTGTTCCTGCCCTTGCACCCAGAGTCGCCGGACGGGCACCGGCTGGCCTGCGACCCTGTGTGGATTAAGCGTAAGATGGATGGATGGATGGATGGATGGATATATTACTTTCATTTTCCTTCTTTTTCCTAGAAAATATGTTGTCATATTTCACTATATCTTTTTTCAGATTGTCTCTTTAAAAATACAGTCACAAACAAAGATTAATGAGGAAGCCTTTACTTTTTTGTGTGGGTTTTCTGGGAATGAACAGACTAGTATGCACTTAGATAAACAAGAAAACAGCTACACTACACACAGTCACTGTAAGGGACTTGCTGTCATCTCTCAGCCTTTCATCGGTGCTCCACCATATATTTTTCTTTAACCTCTGCATTTTGATAGTTGGCAGCTTGGCATGCTGCTTTACAAATAAACTCCTGTTCTCTGCTATCAGGAGGATTATCTGTTTTGCCACCATTTTGATGCTTATTTGTTTGGGAATATAATGCCAATGTTGTTCTGATTGGACAGTTCTGGTTGGTTTTAACTCATCCGAAAAAGACCAGACTGATTTAAAAACTTTATGCAGCATCACAGTCCTTCAGTTTTAGGCTCGGTGTGATGGTGAGCATTAATATAAATTTTGGTTTTTAAAACTTGACATTAAAGGCCTGCAGGTGCACCCAAATTTATTCTGAATACTGAGTTTGGGTTTTTCTAGGTAAGCAATGTGCAGTATGATACTCTGCTACAGAGTCTGGACATCAGTGTTAACGCTTTTGTCTAGCTGTAGTTTAATGGAAATAAGCTGTCCGTTGTTGTCAATGAAGAAAATTAAGTCAAATTACTATCATTGCACCAATGTGCTATAAATCTAGCGTACAGCTAATTGTACACGGCTTCACAATCCCTTTATAATGATTTAATTCACCTCACAATTCACTGCAAATAGCGGAAGATACGAATGTAAAAACGTTATGTAATTTAAGCATGATTCGAGATTTATCTGTCATTAAATCACGACACAGCACGCTTGCATGAACTGGATTAATTTGTTGATGATTGTTGGCATTTTGTTTACGCGACCACCAATCTTGCTCATACATTTTCAGCTTGTTCTCAATGAAGTGTGGTTTGAATTCTGTTCGGATATCTCCCTTACTAATGCCTTTAATAGCATTCTAAATAGAACAGTTTCATTAGTGAATAGGGAAAGAATTCACAGCTTGGGATTGTATTCTTAGTTCGTCTCTATACATTAAGTCCAAAGTCTTGTGTTCTTACATGCTGTGACATTGCTGTGCATTCTGGAAAGAAGCTGCTTGTTATCTGCCATAGTCAATCATAATCACTGTTTAAATTTTCCTGACAAATTTATGCATTACAAAGCTGTAAATAGTGTTCTTCTGAAACTATTTGACCCTGATGTGACCTTAGATGTCATTATTGCCCCAAGTATGAAATCACGGAGTTGTTCCTGTATTATCAAACATTTCCATGTGCTTCCTTCTGAAAGCAGTAAACAATGATGTCACCCCAAGATGATTGGTGAGCACAAACGGTGGCAACAGTTTTGTACTGTATAGACAAATGTTTGTGGACACCCACATTATTACACAATAAGCCCCAGGCTCACTTTTGGCCAAGGTTCTGTGTTATGTGAACACTGATGAACTGACTTATTAGAAGTGGAAGCCCATAAGTGCGTTGCATTGAAAACTACTGGCAGCTCTGTGACAAGCCGTATAGTTTCCTGGGGGAGACTATTCACTAGCGATGTGCCCCACACTCTGCCCTTTTCTAGTTTTTTTTATTGCTCAGTTGAATGTTAATGTTTTTTTGAGGAACATTAATTAGTGCGGTCCCAGAGCTTGCTATGCCTTAATCCAAGTGTGTGTAGTCAGTTCTGCAGTTTAATAAACTCTGACCTTTTAAGCCTCTTATGATATTGTGCTTGCTCTCAGCCGTGGACTCTGCTGAGCAGGAGATTAAGGATCTGACAATAAAAGTAATTGATTCTTACCTAATAAAAGTCTATATAAAGACATCCAAACATGCCCAAAATGTCACAAGAACTAGAACATCTGTAAAATGTTTGATACTAGATAATATCCAAATTAACAGCCCAATCTGTTGATAGTACCGTCTTTGCTTGGTGCGGGAGTGTTTTTGTAGCAGCCCACAGTCCAGCATTGCTTTCACAAACATGATGTAATAGCAAATCTCATCAGAGATAAACCTTACCTGTGATTACATCATGAAGACCAACATCTGGAAAGCACAAGACAAAAGTGACGTTCTGGAACACAGTATTTCTAACCAGTAAACTAAAGCTTGCATTCGCCAAATATGTTTTGTAGAGAAAGGAGAAGCACTTCTTGAGCTTTGGGTTGGTTCTCTTATACGTTGTCCTTAATCTGACTAAATATGAACTAAACCCAGAAGCCAGTGGCTCACTGCCATTCGTTACAGTTTCTTAACTGACAAAGTTTTTATGTAGGTGTGGGGGAAAAGTTGCAAAATAATACTTTTTAAATGGTGTTAAGTTTTATTTTTGTAATTAGCAAAATGCAAAGGGAAATCTCTTTTGGAGGCCGAGAAGACAAATGCCGAATATGAAATAAAATCCAAAGCAAGTAAATGTTATTGGCTGATCAGAATATCCAAATGTTGTCACATGCCTAATTTCCCACACATCCCTTCCGTTGAGTTCAAAATAAAAATAGCAGAAAACTGTCACTTGTTTCCTGCAGAGAATTCGAATTTCTTTTTATTGATAAAATCTGACTTTCCACACAAGACTGTGCATCTTAGTGCAGAGGGTTCACTTAGGGTACTGCTTCTTAAAAAAAAACTTGGAAGTTTTAGTGTAGGTTTAGTGAAGTTAAAATTAAACTCCCCATAACATGGATAAAATACAGAGGCATGTGGCGACCAAAATTGTCTTTGGATGTTAGTATTCAGAAATACATGACTATTAATTCAGTTTTTTTTTTTTTTGTAATGTGTGGAGTGGAAGCAGTGACCTTTAAATATAAATGTTACTGTTATGTGTTTCATTTGTCACACAGTACTTGAACAAATTAAACTGTCAGCACTGTGTATGTGCAGAGTTTTCTTGTTTTGATCCTTTGACTTCCGCATGGTGGTGTATGTCTCTCTGGAGAGCGATTCAGTGGACCTCATGCTGTGGCTGTAAACTATTCCAGAGCACCTTCTCCTAAGAAGCAGAATATTTTTTTTGTCTTTGGTAGATGAGTGACTGCTGTAATATAGATTTATAACACAGAGACAACAGATTATTCAATTAAAAAACACCTTACCTGTGTTGTTTCTTTTTACTGAAAGCTTCCAACCCAACCACCATCAGTTCTTGATGTCTATGTTGTGTTTCATGAACCAAAATACATTTTACATCAAATTTCCAGAATATGTCAAATCCACGTTTCCTGGTCAGGCTACAGTGCCTTGCCCCACATAAATGTTTCCTAGCTGGGTCATCAGTTCATCACAGGACTGGGATGGGGACAGGACTGGGACAGTAGGGATCGACATTGATATGCCACAGTATAAACAAACTGACCTGTCCTCCCTCAAGCACAACCAACTTTCTGGGTTTTTTTAACTCAGAAATATATGGTTGCAATCACCACAAGACCTCAGAGTGTGCTGCATTAGCCGGGAAAGTCCAAAAATGCTTAACATGTACAAAGCTTTAGTGTCCTAAAACAGTGACCAGGGAAAGCCTTTTCCTTTGGACCGCATGATCTTGGGCTTTTGGACGATATTTCATTTTGAAATATCCCCTATTTTTTTAAGGTAGTGTATGATAAATGTGATACACTGCTGATTTTGCAAGTTTTCTCACCTACAAATAATAGAGGTCTGTCATTTTTTTAGCATAGGTACACTTCAGATATAAGAAACCCTTCTATTATTACCTGTATTAATTGTAGCTGTTTGACCGTACAATCAATCACACTCCAGCCTATCCACCATGCCCAAGGCCAAAGAGCTGTCTAAGGACACCAGGGACAAAATTGTAGACCTGCACAAGGGTGGGATGGGCTACAGGACAATAGACAGCTTGGTGAGAAGGCAATAACTGTTGATGCAATTAATCGAAAATGGAAGAAACACAAGATGACTGTCAGTCTTCCTTAGTCTGGGGCTCTGTGCAAGATCTTGCCTCGTGGGCTAAGGATGATTCTGAGAAAGGTAAGGAATCATCCCAGAACTACACGAGTGGACCTGGAGAGAGCTGGGTCCACAATCTTAAAGATGACTGTTAGTAACGCACTGCACCATCATGGATTAAAATCCTGCAGAGCACACAGGGTCCCCCTGCTCACACCACCAAATGGCCAGACTGTTTGAAGTTCAGCAATGACCATCTGGATGATCCAGAGGAGGCATGGGAGAAGGTCATGTGGTCAGATGAGTGCAAAATATAGCTTTTTAGTACGAACTTCACTTGCTGTGTTTGGGGGAAGAAGATTGTTGTACCAACTGAACTACCTATGAATGGCGCCTGGTTGATAAAACACCATTGTGGTACAAGATGTGCCACTGTGTTTTTAGTTCCACTAAAGAAAGGTGTATGTTACTACTGCACTATCTCTGTTTAGGCAGATTGTGGCAGACTGTGTGTAGTAATCATTCTGTTTGCAAATATCCTAAAAAGTATCTTTAGGGATGTGGCAGTTTTATATGACATGGACTAGTCTTTTTGTGTTGTGGATCGTGATCAGGCTGTCTGGTTTTCTTACTGTAGTTTTAAAACTCTTGGCAATGCTCTTGGAATGAACATGCAATTATTTGTGGATATTAGCAGTTTTACTAAAACAGGGTCAGTGGCTGAAATTCTATCAAAAGTCAGTATTGCATAGCTATATTTAAGAGTTTGCAGTTATAGACAGAGTTGCAATTGCAGGATTACAAATGATCTAAACCCTTAATGAGCACCCAGAGGTGGAAGGCGCTTCTAAAAAGAAACCCTTGGGTAAAACTGGAAACTCATTAAGTCTCAGTGCTATTACATTATTTTTGTATATCTGAATATCACCCAGACATTGAGAACTAATTGCGTAATGTAATGCAAGTAAGAGACTAGGAAAAAAAAAACTAGTTTGGTTGAAGAGAAATTTTCCTTTTGGTAAAGGTGATCCTGTGCATTTTATCCAAGTAGACATGAGAATGAGATTTAAATAGTTAAGGCTGGTTTTTGTTTAACATTATAGATGTCTTTCTGTTTTAAATAATAGAATGACTTGGCTTATTTCGGATAATCCAATACCGTTCCATCACATCTTATCTTGTCACAATGACTTCTCTCAAGTGCAGCTATGCTGTTCAATATGCAAAGAACCCATTAGAGCAGTGATTACCAGGTTAATATCTTTTAGTGCAAATTATTTATTTCAGTAAGGACCTCCACAACCCAAATCAGAAAAAAGGTTTGGAAAAAGTACATAAAATTATAAAAATACAAATTTAAAACATGCAGCGTTCCTTAGATTTCCTTTGACTTTGGTTTTGTTGCAGACAGTATGAACTCAGTAGTTAATAAACATCCTTTTCTGCAACACGTTCCAAATAAAGTCGGGGCGAGGGCAATTTAGAGCTACTAATACATAAAAAAAATGATTCAAAACAGGTCAACTGATGATTGTAATCATGATTTGGTATGAAAGAAGTATCCAAGAGAGGTTGAGTCTTTGAGGAGCAAAGATGGGCAGAGGTTTTCCAGTTTGTCAACATATTTGTCAAAGTTAAATATTAAAAAATAATGTACCTTAAAGAAAGATTGGAAGGGATTGACATATTTCTCCCTCTAAAGTGCATAATTTCATTAAATGATTTATGGATGATTCAGTATTTTAGTGCATACAGGTCAAGGGCACAAGCGTAAGCTGAACACGTGCGATCTTCAATCCCTCAAACAGCACTGCATCAAGAATCTCCATTCAACAAAACCTGCTAGAACCAAATGGTCAAGGCATTACTTTTGCAAACTTTTTATCAATCACTACAACCTTACTTAAATCTGTACTGTGCAAGCAAGAAGCCTCGTCTTAAGTGTTCAGAAGCAGATATTTTTTTTGTCAGAAATGCAGTCAAATCTGAAAATGTTAGGACTGATATATGAAAACCCCTTCCAGTCTTTCTTTGAGGCACATTTGTTTTTAAATATTTCAATAACTGTTTCAGACATTATACATTAAAAGGTATTTGTTTTGTTGAACACTGGATTGACCAGGAATAGATTTGTATTAACAAATAAAAATTAAGGTGATCGTATAAAACATGATACATTGTAGGTCGTATGACGTTAGGAGCACTGCGTACATTTTTCAAACCGTCTCTAACCTTTTCTGATTTTCAGTTGTATTAGAAACGTGCAGGCTTTTAATCGCGTGTCCCAAGCATGTTGTTAAACTGTTAGCCATATTAATTGTTTAGGTGATAAACTCTTCTGTCACACTAATGAGAAAAGCCACAAAGGACTGCTCAAGGTAGTTTAATACTCTCACAAATTCCCATTCTTATAGTCTGATGGTGAACTTTTTAGTATGTAGAATGTAGGAAAGTGTGCATGAGGGCACTATATAAGACACAGTCCATTTCTACAGGTTCTTCACATAGGCAAACAGCAGAAACCGGAGTTATGGTAGTAAAATTATCCTGTTACACGTTCTTTCTTTGATATTTTGACAGTTTCCTGATAAGGTATCTGATTAAAAAGAAAACCGCTTATTAAAAGAAGGCTGACTCTTGATTTCTGGCTTTGAAACAAATTATTTCTGTACTTAATGCGCCTCTTAAAGGGAAAGCTAATTTACTTCATTATAAAGACAAGACGTAGACAAATGTGTCACTGCATGATCGTGGCACGCACGATCGATTAAATAAGCCAGTGTATTTTTTTCATCTCATTAGAAACAAAACTCTTTAAGCTGTTTACACAGATCTAACTTTGCTCTTGAGAAAAGTAATCAACTCATATTCACAGTGTCACATTGCTTTTGGGTGTCTCATTTTACCGTAAAGGGATGCAGAGATTTCTTCTTACAGACAACTCTTTTTAAAGGTACTGTAATGCCAATTAGTTTATCCAAACTTTGGCTTTGTGACAGCCAAAAAAAAGGTGTTCTTTCTTTTGTGCAGTTGAAATCCTATTAAATTTGGCCCTTGAAATGGGCCATATAACAATACCAGCAGTTCATTATTCTATGTTTTTCCATTACGTCTTTGTCAGTGACAGAATCTGAGATTTTTAATTAGGTGGAAAATGAAAGACAAAGGTAAAAATGGCTGTTCCTATTAGCTTGATCACATGAATCCCTGTTCGGCTGTAATTATATTTGAATTTTTCGGGCTTTGCAGAGCAGTAAAGCTAGGAAGCTGTAAGTCTTGGAAGCAAAATAATCTTCTTCAAAAGTTCAAAATATTGTATATAGACATATATTAGGAGCACCAAAATATGCACTAGAGACCACACCAAGAAGAGAAATAGGTACCTTAGCTGTCGGTGGAAACGAGAATTATAGGACAGATGACATATTTACAGTATATTA